>JAVTVY010051463.1:0-26140 GCA_036873755.1 Hanleya hanleyi | reverse complement strand
GTAGATACAGTCCTGGTATTGTATTAACTATGTAGATACAGTCCTGGTATTGTATTAACTATGTAGATACAGTCCTGGTATTGTATTAACTATGTAGATACAGTCCTGGTATTGTATTAACTATGTAGATACAGTCCTGGTATTGTATTAACTATGTAGATACAGTCCTGGTATTGTGGTAAAGAGAGAAAAATCAAAGTTTTGCTTAGTCCTTTTCGTTCAAGCCGATGGGTGCTCTCGTGTGGAGTTGATAGATCCAGTAACGCTCTCGAGCTTGGCGTGATTTGGTGCTAGCTTCGAGATCTGGGTCTGATATCATTACTTCGATAATGTGGAAGCTAATGTGGTCAGTCGTGTGGCCGGCTGACCAGAAATGAAGTGGTGCTGGGTTTAAACTATGATTCCGTGTGTCATTGTAATGTTCTCGGATACGTTCGTGGAAGGTTCTCTTGGTTTCTCCGACGTATTGTTTGGAGCATTTGGTGCATGTGAGTAAATAGATCACATTGCGGGTGCAACAATTGCCAATGAGATTGCTGTTGTAGCGTAGTTTGGTGTGACTACTTTGGAAAGAACGGTTATTGGAGAGTTTTGGGCAGTATAGGCACCTCTTGTAGGTGCAAGGAGTTATGAGGTTGTTGTAACTCATTCCTTGTGTGCCGCGGTGGAGTGGTGGATATTGGATCTTGGCCTGCATGAGGCTATCCTTCAAATTAGGATTTCGCCTGAAAGCGAGGAGTGGTGGGTCTTTGAATAAATCGCGGCATTGGTCTGACGCTTGTAACAAGGGCCATTCCCGCTTGATCATGTCGTATATTCTGTTGGCATACGAGCTGTATGGTAGAATTACTGGAATCCGTTTGGTGTTTTTGTCCGTAGACAAAGAAACGGGGTTGAGTAGTTCGTGTCTGTCCTTGAGTAGTGCTTTTTGGTGATGTTCACGTAACAATTCTACTGGGTAGCCTCTCACACGGTAGTATTGGACAAGTTGGTCCGCATGTTTGATATAGTCCGATTGATCGGAGCATATACGACGGAGGCGTAAGAATTGGCCAAACGGCCCCGCTCTTTTACAGTTGGCGGGGTGGTAGCTAGTGTAGTGTAGATAGCTATGGGTGTCCGTTGGTTTGGTGAATAGGTCAAATTTGAGGCGATGTTGTGTTTTGTCAAAGATGACACGTGTGTCCAGAAAGCAAACTGAATCTTTGGAGTATTCAGCTGTGAACTTGATGGTCGGGTGGGCATCATTCATGTAGTTGATGAATTCAAGGAGGTGTGGTTCAGAGTGGGGGAATATCATAAAGATATCATCAATGAAACGAAAATAGGCCATAGGCTGGTGGGGAGCCTGAGGTAAGATCTTCCGTTCGAGTTCTCCCATAAAGATGTTGGCATAAGAGGGGGCGACTTTCGTCCCCATTGCGGTACCTCCAATTTGGAGGTAGTGATCACCATTGAATTGAAAGTTGTTACTGTGTAGGACAAGTTTCAATAGTTGGAGAAGACTTGGGGTCGATATTTTGTAGACCGGTTTGTGCCTGGTGAGGCAACGAGCGACAGCAACTAGTCCCTCATGGTTGGGAATGTTGGTGTATAGGGATGTGACGTCTAATGTCACAAGGTAGAATGATTCAGGTAGAGGGTGCAGAGCTTCGACTTTACGAATAAAGTCGGTGGTGTCCTTTATGTAGGATGGTATAAGCGGGACGAACGGCTTGATGTGTTCGTCGACAAAACTGCTTATATGTTCCGACGGGCAGTTGTTCCCACTGATGATGGGTCTGCCGGGTATTTTGCCCTTCTCCCGGTTTTTGTGGATTTTGGGTAATAGGTAGAATCGGGCGGTACGTGCGTTTTGGACGTATAGTCCAGCGTACACTTTCTGGTCGATTTCATCCTTTTGTGCGAGTTTGTTTAATTCGCAATTGATGACGTCGCAGTGGTATTCCGTTAGGCATGTTAGGTTGGAGTCCACTTTGATGTAGAATTTATCATCAGAAAGTTGTCTGATGGCCTCAGATATGTAATCTTTAGTGTTTAAGATACATACGGCCGAGCCTTTGTCGGCTTTTTTGATCGTAATCTCGGGATTGGATCGGAGGCTCAGTATGGCATCTTTTTCTCTGGTTGTTAGATTCCCAGAGTAGAGGCGAGGTTGTTTTGACTCCATAAGGTCAAGTCTGATCTTTTTGATCATCGCCGCTAGGCATGGGTCCGCATTGGGTGGTTCCCATGTGCTTTTGGGCTTAAATTTCCGCGTAAGGGGGTCGACTGGGGCGGGGGTAGGGAAATCAGGGTTAGGTGTGGCGAAAAATAGTTCTAATTTGAGTCTGCGGAATAGAGACTCAAGCCCATCTCTTATGGCTTTCACATCGGGTTCCGACTGTGTTGGACTAAAGTTAAGTCCAAAACGAAGAACAGACAATTCTTCTGGTTTGAGAATGTAGTCTGAAATATTCACAACGAACTCAGGTTGATAAGATGCAATGATAGGGTTAGGTTGCCCAGTTTTATTACATGAATTAACAGATGAATCGGTGGTGTGTCGCGATAAAGGAGTGTTGTGAAAGTTCGTTATGTAATTAAAGTTTCTTACTCCATAAGTGCCTGGAGGAACTTGAAGATCATGGGTGTTTTCCCTCGGCCCGGTTGGCGTCCTCGGTTCGGTCCCTGGTTGTTGGCTCCCCGGTTTGGCGGTCCCCTGTTGTTGGGTCCTCGGTTGGGTCCCCGGTTCTCTGATCCCCTGTTCTGGGGTCTCCGGTTGGAGCTTCCCCGGTTGAAGTTCCGTCCCTGGTTGGGTCGGTTGTTGTTTGCTCTGTATCTGACATTCTGGCAGCCTCTGGTCATGTTTGACCGAGACCGCGTGGCTCCTAAAAAAGGTCTGGTATCGATCGCCTTTTTCTTCTCATCGAAAAGGCGATTGGCTTGTTTGCGGGCCTTGTTCTGCATTTGTCGCAGTGCGGCCTCAGCTTCTTGCTTGTGAGAAGCTTCAGGGAGAAGTTTAGAAAGCTCCGATTGAGCTTTCAGTAGATCCTGATTGTTCTTTCTAAGTTGTGTGTCCACGAAGTCTTTCATGTGCGCCGTTAGAGTCATGGACGCAGTATGTAGGATGTCGTTCCATCCTGACATAAAGGAGGTATCGTTGGCTCCCAGTTGTGGCAGGCAACGGAGGACGAGTGATGGGGGCATCTACTCTTATCGATGCAATAGTTGAGGAAAGAGAGGTGGACTTCTAGTCTTTCCTTCTTGCATAGGATGTTTCGTGTAAGGCGGTACGTTCCCATGGCTTGGTCGGGAATTCGTGGGCCTCCACTGTAATTCGCTGTGGTGACTTCATGGGGGTCTTCTCGGCGTCTTTTGCTGGGACGCTCACCCACAGTGAGATTGATGGCAGATTGGATCTGTTCAGCAGCGGTGCTCGTGTTGCTCGCTGATTCTAAGTCCATTCCGCCGAACCCGCTAATGATGCTGGGGCTTGGTGTGATGATGTGGTTGACATCTTCGCCTCTCAGCAGTGCTTCTTCGGCTGCTCGAACTTCTGCGGCCTACGGTCACATAGTTACGATACATACCGGCCTACACGGGCCTACGGTATTTCTCCACTATATAAAGCGGCCGAATGGCCATTCACACACAACCTCTGATGAGATCACATCGATCGAAACCGGTCAGGTTTTTACAGACAGAAGTCAACTCCAGCCTTTGCCGAGTGCAGATTTTCTTCACTCCATAACAGTCCTGGTATTGTATTAACTATGTAGATACAGTCCTGGTATTGTATTAACTATGTAGATACAGTCCTGGTTTTGTATCAACTACATAGATAGGGCTCTGTTATTGTATCAACTGCAAATATGAAGTCCTGGTTTTGCATCTTTTCATCAACTATCCATTCTAATAAATTTGATCACTCCAAAAAGCCCTTTCTGTGATTGAATTATAATATCACTAAACTGAAGGTTAGTGAAAATCTAATCTGAGAAAGCGAGTGAATAGAATTTAATGTCGCTTTCAACAATATTTCAGCTATATCGCGACTACCAACTAAAAGAATGCATACACAGTACATAAACCTGAAAGAATGCACACACATTACATAACCTGAAAGAATGCATACACATTACATAACCCGAAAGAATGCATACACATTACATAACCTGAAAGAATGCATACACATAACATAACTAGTACATTTGGACACAGAATTGTGGAGAAATATTTGGTCACACTTATGAGGGATAATTCTTGAACTCAAATACCATGGGAATCACACTGTGGATGATTTAACACTTCAAATAGCTGGCTAAGACACAGAAAAAAGAAAAGGTAGTACATGTTTTTTCATGAAGTTGCGAAACAGGGAGTCAATTTTCTATTATAATAGGATATCAGGTTTTATCCAAATCGCATTCTTATGATATCAGAGTAAATACTCGTCCTATATGCCCTCTGATGGCATTGTGATTAAAACCATAGCACACAGCTTTTGTGCGGATGAAAGTTGGTCAATCATCATTGCCGGTTACTAAATGAAGCGGAATGGTCTCAGGATGTCGCAGCTAATCAAGATGCTGTAATCCATACTCTTATCAAATAGCTGAGCATTTAATTTATTCATTCTTCAATAAGATATGAAGAATTCAATCTCCATCTCTCTCATATGCAGATACACACACCTTGTGTCGATCAAAACCAATAAAGACCGTAAGGCAATTATGCACAGATTTCGACTCAATGCATTTTGGTATTACACCGACAGCTTAAGAGGGTGCAAACAACAACAACACAACAATGAATTTGATTTCTTCTGACAATGAGAGAATGCCAAATCACAAAGTCTTTACCCTCATGTTGGACATCAGTTTCTTGTCTAAGGTCTGCTCCAGGAATTTGGGGCTCACTTGATGCAGGGAACCCTGGGTAAAGAATAAAATTAAAACTATTCAAGCAGATCAAAAATGAATCATTCTACTTTTGTGGAATAACATGGAGTTGAACCAAATATCAGCTTATGATGTAAATGTTGCAAGCATGAGGGATCGCCAAGGACATACACAGTTTTGTTGTGAGCAAAATAAATGCTCTTATCACAGTTATTGTATATTCATAATGGATTGTGTATCTGACATGTTTGAGGTCAACTGATATGGTCATTCCCTATTAATTCAAGATCGGATAGGGAATTTACTGTATTTCCCAATGGAGTTTTATTTGCATTATCAATCACTATTGCTTGATGATATGTATATAGAAATTTCAGTGAAATGTCACTCGACTTAAAACATGTTAAATACAATCGCCTCCAAATTTTTGGGGCATATTTCAATCAGTTAATCTAAACTTAATTTGATCACCCTCTAACATGTCTAAAATCATAAAAACAACGAAGGAATATTGGATTATGATTTATCTACATGATTTTGGACCATATTCTCAACTTTCTGTTGTAATTATTTTGATCACTTCCTGATTTTATGGGGGGAAATATAACTTCATGTGATCAAATTATTAGAGGATTTACTGTAGTTCAGTTTTCAAGCTTCAAAAATGTCAATAAAATATGAATACAAAAGCCAAGGATATGTGACGTTTACATGAGAAAACTCATGTGTGTGTGACAGTAATAAGGTGGATTTCTCTGTCAATCAAAAACCTAAAAAAAATCCCCATATTTTCTTTAAGAATACATGCTGAAATATCAGTCTGGGAAATTTTTTTATCTTGTAACAAAAATATGACACCTCGATCCAAACGTCAAACTTATACTTTTAAACGATTAAACTTCCTAATATCTTGTGTGAATTTATCGTTTTGATTTGAGGTGTCATATTTTTGTTATAAGAAAAAAATCCTACATGTAAATGCCTCAAAAATATCAATAGGCCACGGAGCACATTTTGATGAACCATAACTTCATTTTCATGCAACTGATTATCATAATTTTCTCCAGACTGATATTTCATGTTTGTATTCATCAAGAAAAATATGGCTTTGGATCAGGAAAAAAACAGCTTTATTACAGTCACAAACAAAGGAGATTTTTACAATAAAACAACATACATCCTTTTACAAAGATGTAAAAAGATGCAAAAAAATATGAGAAAAACATTCTCACCAGCAAGCTTGCAGCCTCTGTTCTGACTTTCACAGAGAAGTCATTGACCATGTTACAGATCTTAGCAAAGCCATCATCCACCATCCTCAACTCTTCATCAGAATTTGTGACTGGCACTGGACTGGAGAAATATAGAACATCTATTTACATGTAATTCATGATGAGGTTCAGTTGGAATTGAGAACACATGATCAGGCAATTCCTCTAATAAATCAATCACCCTATTAGAATTCAATCACCCCCAATTTTGTGAACAACACTCAATCAAGAATTCATTCTAATAAATTTTGATCACCCTAAAAAATCATCAAAATAACACAGAAATAATGGATTATCTGTATGATTTTGAACCATAAAACCAACTTCCTGTTCTAATAATTTGATCACCCCCTGGCTTTTATGGTAGAAAATTTAAATTCCTGTGACCTAATTATCAGGGAAATTACTGTAGAATATATACATTGCAATGAAATCACTATTAAATTACTGCTACATGTACATCAACAGACTCGGAGGGAGAACTTCAATGTAATTATGATAACAGAAAACTATATCTCATTGAACACCAATTCCACCACACCCCCCCCCCCCCTCTCGACAGCCATCTCTCTTATTTATATTGGCATGAGGGGGAGGAGGGAATTTGGCTTAATGTCACATTCAAATTTGTTTCGCTCATATGGTGACAGTCAGTTTGGTTGGTGGAGGAAGCCGGAGTACCCGGAGAGAATCACCGCCCTTCGGCAAGTAACTGACAAACTTTCACACATGGACCAGCTGGGCTCGAACCCGTGCCGATTCAGTGGTGTGAGGCTAGCGGTCACCAGCGAAGTGCCTTAGACCACTCGGCCACCGAGGGCCCAATATATTGGCATGAAATACCTGTCCCAACTTCTACAAATTATTGTCAACTGTTATCTGTAAACACCATCAGTTTGTCAGGCCATTGGCTCCTTTGGTCTGAATATCCTCACAAAATTTTCCAATCCATAGCTTGAACGGTTAGGCTGAATACAATAAATTTCTTGCTTCACACGTACCACCACATCAGGTTCTTAGCACAGTATCAACATCTTATAACGCAATAATAAAAAAATAATTCTAATAATAAAAATACTAAAAATAAAAAAAATACAAATAGGAAATTCTTTTTTCAAATTTTTACACGTTTGCCTTCCAAAGTTTTGCCAACATGATGTTCTTGAAGAATTGTTTTTATTTACAGGGAATAGTTTTGTTGAAAGTGGACTGTTCAAGTAACTCATTCAAAGAAACATTGTTTCATAAAAATTGTATGGAACTGCATATGTTTTTACAAAATGAGAAAGCAAAAAATAGATAAATAAAAAAAAAATCCTCCATTTCTGGTCATTTTCTTCAAAAACATGCCTATGAAGCTAGGGAATCATTTAAGTCAGCCTTAAGGTCATATTTCAGGGATAATCCAGGTGGAGGTGACAAACAAATGTGCAGACAGGACCAGGACCAGATAGCCATGAATGATAGACCAGTATGGACTTATTATAAAATCAGTACATTGATAGGACCAGTATGGATGAGATAGGACCAGTATTGATCAGATATGACCAGTATTGATCAGATAGGGTCAGTATGGTTCAGATACAACCAGTATTGATCAGATAGGACCAGTATGGATCAGATAGGACCAGTATGGATCAGATAGGACCAATATTGATCAGATGGGACCAGTATTGATCAGATAGGGCCAGTATTGATCAGCTAGGGCCAGTATTGATCAGATACGACCAGTATTGATCAGATAGGACAGTATGGATCAGATACGACCAGTATTAATCAGATAGGACCAGTATTGATCAGATACGACCAGTATGGATCAGATAGGACAGTATGGATCAGATAGGACCAGTATGGATCAGATAGGACCAGTATTGATCAGATAGGGCCAGTATGGTTCAGATACAACCAGTATTGATCAGATAGGACCAGTATTGATCAGATAGGACCAGTATAGATCAGATAGGGCCAGTATGGATCAGATAGGACCAGTATTGACCACTCCAGATAGGACCACTATGGATCAGATAGGACCAGTGTTGATCAGATAGGACCAGTATTGATCAGATAGGACCAGTATTTATCGGATAGGACTAGTATGGATCAGATGGGACCAGCATTGATCAGATAGGACAAATATAGATCAAATAGGACCAGTATGGATCAGATAAGACCAGTATTGACCAGATAGGACCACTATGGATCAGATAGGACCAGTATTGATCAGATGGGCCCAGTATTGATCAGTATGGATCAGATAGAAGCAGTATTGATCAGATAGGATCAGTATTGATCAGTGCCAACATTTTTTCTGTTATAATTTTATTGAATATGGTGCAGATTGAGGAGTAAATTCCATCTACAAGCCAATCAGAACCTACACGCTGATTGTATGTAGCTACATGTATCCCAGTAAAACATGGTGATAGCTGTGGCCCGATATATTGGTCAGCCAATCAATATCACACTACTAGGACACATGTTAAAATTTAACATGATTTGAGGCCAGTGATGTCTGGTGTCTACTTTTAAATGTACCACCTTCTTCACAAAACAACTGTTTGGCTTTTCTACCAAGGCAGTGTGATCGTAGACTTGTAGTTTAGGATAAAATGAGGCTTTGTGTTCCAACCTGCAGTGCACTAACCTTTCTGGGTAGAGATGACTAAGGACCCAGACCAGTTTGACCGCAGCCAGCCTCACACTCTCATAGTCATCAGTCAGGGCTTTGTTGGCCTGTTTGTACAGACCATGCTCCAACTTTAACCCTCTCTGGTGCAGACTGATCTGTCAATTATACATCACAGTTAAATACATGTAGCGTTTATATGTAAAACTGGTTTCATCGCAGTATGCAACATAAACAGTTAATTATTACAACACTGAAAACTGGATTCATATAATCCAATGGAGTTTTCAGACCTTAAATTTCCATATCAAAGAAACTGAAATTTCGTACAGTTGAGAGTTGATAATAAGACATAAGCGCTCGAGCTTTATCTGGCTCTCTCCACTATGTCGGACAGATGAACCCAAACCTCGGTCAATCATTTCTTAAAAAATAAATCCCCCCCCAACTGCAAAGGCGATTATTTTATTCAGAAATGATTGAACGAGGTTGGGTAGAGCATGACTGTGTATTGAGCATTAAATGGCAGTAACTAAGTGAAATAGCTCTAGCATTATCCACGCCATACATATACCTATAAAAAACTCATCTGTCCAAGTGAAGAGAGCTACCCTCAAGTAAAGTTGCCATCAAATGAAAGACTATTGCGAACAGTGTCGGAAACTATTTATTGTAATTTTTTACAATTTTATTAAACAGAGTAAACGGCAAATAAAGTATGGTATTATATGGTGGTCTGTTGCAATCATACCTAGGTCCAGTGTCGTCACACTGCCTTAATACATATATTTCAAACTGTGCATGCACTTTCCAATGCTTGATTCAAGCTTAAGATGTGTATACTTTGAGTTTCAACACAGACTCACTGTTCCAATGTGCAGTTTCACCAAAATCGGGGAAATTAAATACAAGATTCAAATCGACTTGACACTTATGAGTTACCATCTCCCAGATTTTGGTGAAACATGCACATTGGAACAGTGAGTCTGTGTTGAAACTTAAAGTATACACACCTTAAGTTTGAATCAAGCATTGGAAAGTGCATACAAAGTTTGAAATATATGTATTAAGGCAGTGTGACGTCACTGGACCTAGATATGATAGCAACAAACCACCATAGAGTACCATGCTTTATTTGCAGTTTACTCTGTGTAATAAAATCGTAAAAAATTACAATAAATATTTTTCCAAACTGTTTCCAGTGGTCTTTCATTTGATGGAAACTTTACATGTACTTGACGGTTTATGATCACTTTAAGCTGGACAAATAAAGCAAATACCTTAAATATATCTGAAGTTTAAATATATACAAAGCATTCTCCAGGGTTAAGATTGCAAACAGTGCTGGTACTAGTGCTAAAAAAAGACATGCTACATCTATCTTTGTTGCAAATCAGTTTCTAATATTCTCCCAAAATTCACCAACCATAGCTTGGAATGCACTCGTCCTCACTCTGGGGTCTCGGTCATTGGTGTAATGGCCCAGTAACTTTTGAATACTGGCCAACACATCTGATTGGCTCTCGTCTGGCTTTGTTGGATCATGTGATGCGAGGAAACCAATCAGCTCCAAGGAGCTACTTCGCGCAAGGTGACTGCTGTTTGTCAGGTGCTGAGAAAAAAAACAACAAATTACTGCTTCACGTCATTGTGTGTATCTACCTTTGAATTTAAGCAGGTTATCTGAACTTTTCAGCCTTTAAGCTAGGTGCATCCAATGGTACATATTTTTTGCCTATATTTTCAATATGTTAGTTCCTTGTGAATAATACAGCATTTATAGTAGATATGGGATACCACTCGTAGATTTATCTGGGTTACTTCAGTTGTTTCACACAGGGAGAGTCTGTCTTTGTCAACTCGAAGCTTTAGATTACGCTAATTTGGGCACACCCTGGAACATTTTTTAGGAAGAGAAATTCGGCCAAATAAAATATTCGAAATAAAATATTGGCAAAATAGGTAGCCTTGAGACTTAAATGATGAGAAATCTCCATGAACATAACTGAACATTGATTCTCAATACAAAACAAATTGGTTTTTTTTTTTTTCCTCTCTCTAATTTGGGCACATCCTAATTTGGGCACAACCTTTTAACGTTTTATCCACAGGTGTTTGGCAAGTTAATTAGCTGGGTATCATCAACAATAGATCGGACAAGGTGAATCACTGAAGTACGACCTCCTCTCGATCATCCGTATACATTTTCACAGAAATTAGCCTACCTCTATATTTCACCTCCTATTTTATTCTTTAGAGGTTAATTCTTCATCCTACCATCCAAAGATTCTCATAATCCATCAATTATGGGTGGTAAAACGTTCAAACACTCTGAATTTTAGCGTTCAGACAACTTCCGTAACAGCTTCGGCCAAACTCGGCAATATCCGTTCAGTTTCCTGATTTAAGTCTCACCGTTGCGGTCACGCCCACTTTTTCCCCCCGAGCGGCTGCAATATCACGATCTTTATTCAAACAGATCTCTACTTCTTATTATTTTTTAATTCCATCCTTTTTTAATTCCACCCATTTCATAATTTTATTTGATAAACCTGTAATATTAGCTGGTGGATATCGTTGTACAGATGGGTAAAGATCGTTTGCACTGGTAGAGACCTGTTTGGATAAAAACTGTGAATGTATCCAGGGTTGATATCGGCATTGCAATAAAACGGATATTGCCGAGTTCATGGAGTTTGGCCGAAGTTGTAACGGAAGTTGTCTGGACGCTAAAATTCAGAGTGTTTGGACATTTTACCACCCATAATTGATGGATTATGAGAATCATTGGATGGTAGGATGAAGAATTAACCTCTAAAGAATAAAATAGGTGAAATATCGAGGTAGGCTAATTTCTGTGAAAATGTATACGGATGATCCAGAGGAGGTCGTACTTTAGTGATTCACCTTGTCCGATCTATTGTAGACGATACCATCCAGCTAATTAACTTGCCAAATACCTGTGGTTTTATCTAAGATGTAATCTAAAGTCCTGTGACTATTATATTGACCAGACGATAGGTATTACTCAAGAAATTAGGGGACTCCTCATACTGAAATTGGGAAACCTCCAGGCGGACAGATTTACGAGTTCAGCATAACAGCCCACCCCTGCTGAATTGAGAGCAATAGAATGTTACATTTTCATCTTCATGGGGTCATACCTCTTTGGCTATTTCTACAATTTGATGGTGCACTGAGCTATGTAGTGGTAAAGCCTGGCCAATGGCTAATAAGGTCTTCAACAGATGACTTGTGACTTTGTGAGATTCTGTGAAAGAAAAATGAAATGATCAGTCTCGTTAACATCAAATTCAAGTTAAAATGAAATTATCAGCTATGTAAAATTGTTGAAGTTTAACTGTGGTACTTACGTTATTGTATGTCATATTCAAAATAATGATGTGAATAATAAAACGTATTAAATTTGTTCCCCAATATTTCACTCGTTCTGTCTCAGAGGATTCAAAAGCAGCTTTCTACAGTGAGAGAGAAGTCTGCAGGGTCCCTTTTGACAGCAGAGATGATTTTAACCATTTTAACTTTGAGTGCATGCACTCTCTGCAGGACATCGCGGCAATGCAGCGCTATGATGTGGTTAGTCTCTCCATAATTATGATAATTAATGTCACAAGTTCTAACATGGTTGTGTCGCTATGCACTAGTTAATAACACAGAAATTGCAAAACTTAAAGTCATAAAACAAGCAGCAGAGTATAAATCTTATAATTAGAAGATTATCTTGAATATGACGTGAAATACTACAGTTACACTTTTAATTTAACTCAACCCCATCAAGTTTCAGAAAATTTTGTATTCACTGGAAATTGCTCTGAAGTCTTCCAAGTCATGAAAGAAATGACTATGTTTTTTTTATAAGCCAGCGTGTTTTATGATGTAAATATAATCAATTTTAAAACTTTCTTCTTAGCTATTCTTTGTGAATATTTTGCATGTAAGATCCACAGAAAATCTGAGTGGTTAAATTTCCCTGATCAATGTTGAAAATATTGATTTGGCTTGGAAGCACAAGTTCAGTCACTGGCAAGGAAAGCATTGTAAAGCAGATCCATTGGCAAGATACCTATGCGATACACCAAATTTGTTTCTTGTGAAAGCAAATTTGGACTTTTCCACATGTTGTCTTACTTTCTAACTTTAGGAGAGGTAGGACATCATCCAGTAACATCTCACAGTTATAACCCGGTGTCTTTGCCAACCACTTCAACAAGGTGGCGATTTTGAAGCGAACCGCTGCGTCCTTCTCTCTGTGGAAATGATCGGCCAGGTCATGGACCACATTTCCAACACTGTCTGCATTGATCGGTAATGTGTCCTCGAACCGCAACAATGCCTGAAGGGCCTCTTGAGATGAAGAACAATTCTGTAGTTCAAGGTTGATCTCTTCAACGGGTGGCTTTTGAATGAGACGTAATTTCTTCACTGGTTTCGGTTCTTCCTGATGAACAACAAAATGAAACATGAAACAAAAAAAGATTGTTTTGTTTCTGGTCTGTACGGCAGACATTCTACACATGCCTTGTTCTGAACCTTGCAGATCAAGACTTCTTTCCGCAAATATTAAATTGTGATTTTGATTAAATTGCTTGATTTGTGGACTCAACCACGAAAGGCAGAAGATTTGTGAACTTCTCCAAAAGAACTTCATGTGCACATAGGCCTACCAGATGCCTGCTTGATGTAAGTTTGGTGTACCTAGGCATACCTCATTCTTGAGCTATGGCCAATATTGCCGAAATGTCGCGGGCCGAAATGTCTTCCCCTCCCCCCCAAACCTTAATGCTGAAATGTCATGGGCCGACATGTCGCCCACCAAATTTATGAGAAAGACAAGGTCATGGACCAATTGTGTCAGGACATTTTGGCACATGACATTTCGGCACAAAATGAGGGGTACAACATTTTGGGACGTGACATTTCGGCACCTTATTCTTTGGCCAAATTAAGCTAAAAAAGATTTTCACATTCTTTTTTTAACATATAAACAACCCATTTTAAAGGTTACCAAGTTGTAGTTTCTCGTAGTTGCCCACGATTATCCGCGACATTTTGGCAAATATTAAGGTTGATTGATGGGGTTATTACTCGTAACAGAATATTTACAATGTATCTAAAATCACATTATGTACCTAAATACTTGTGGTTTTGCTTTATGACATGTTTTTTCTAAATCAACTGCATATACGGTATATGTGAAAAAAGTTGCCAAAATGTATCAGATATTCACGGCCAAAGAATCTACAACTTGGTAACGCTTAAAAATATGGTCTGTTTATCAGGGTTCGTACACCTTGGAGGCCTCAATTTTCAAGGCCTTTTCAAGGTCTTTTCAAGGTAATAATTCCTGTTTTCAAGGTATACACTTTTTATGTAATAAAGGAATACAGACAGTTTTTTTTACCTTTTTTCACAACCAGTATCCAATGATACATAGACTTTTACTAATGTCTTGCGGAGATATTATTGTTCATACTTAACATTGTCATACACTGACGATACGCTGCCTATTAAATGTCAAAATATGACACTTATGTTAAAGATGTGTGATAGTCTGATGTTTCTGTCACATTAAAATGTACATGATGTCTTGTGGATAGCTTATTTATTTACACACGCGTTCTCTGAGCCTTGTAGTCCGTAATTGGGCTACTGGTCTTCGTAATCCGTCTTAAATTATCCATACCGCTGATATGTGTTTTGCCAAGCATGTGGGAAGTCAAGGCTGACTCGCCCATTTTGCCGACGTCAATATCTTTCTTACACAAAGAAGACACCTGCATGCGGGCAAATCCAGTCCTTATATTTGTCATCCTTTAGCTAATTTGTATTGAAAAGGCACACCATTTCCACAATTTGTATTTAGCAGATGATGTTCAATGTCAAAAACGAAACAATTTTCAAAAGCTGCCAAAACCCACTTCGTTCTGCTGGACCTGTCGGAAACCTGAAAAATATTCATTCGGCATGAAAACTCAATGGAAATCTGAGGGTTCGCGATGTAGCGGGCCCACGTGATCAGGTGACATTATATATATTCATTGCGCAGAAGCGGTGACCGAGATTCAAACAGTCGAGAACCCTCCGCTCACCTACGAGAGCATACTTCAAGTGAGGTTTCTGATTTCCAAGGAGAACCTGTATACTGTGGATAGTCTCCCTTTACACAGTGTGACAACCATTTGAGAAAATAATCTTATGGTCATAATCGGGGCTTATTTTTGCTAACGGATGACAAAGGGCGATTCAACATTCATTCACAACTCTCAACTTTACAGAATTGACAACAACATGCTAAGAATTCCCGTTTTCAAGGCCTTTTCAAGGTACATGACCCGATTTCCCATTTTTCAAGGCATTTCAAGGCCTTGAATTTTAAATTGTCATTTTCAAGGCAATTCAAGATTTTCAAGGTAGTGTGCGAACCATGGTTTATATGTTAAAAAAAGATGTGAAATCTAAATTTTTAGTATAATTTGGCCCGTAAAGAAAAGTGCCGAAATGTCGCGTGACGAAATGTTGTACTCTTCACTTTGTATCGAAATGTCGCGCATACCGGTAGCCAAGTTGGCATGACTTCGTTCGTTCCTACACTTAGCCATGAGTCCTCTTCATGAACTTACATGTACAATCCGGGATCACACGGCTCTTCATGAACTTACATGTACACTCAGGATCACACGGCTCCACGGCTCAAAGTTACTCTTTTACCACCATGATCTTCGTACGGATCACGTGATCCGCACGATACATTGCTGATCACGTGACACATACGAATATAATGGAGAAATTCAACCAGCCAATGATGTTTGAAGACTGATTGCAGATGGATCAGCTCTTCACGGCAATCAAATTCTTTGCCGAACTCGATAAAACCAATAGACAGAGTTGGGATGGGCTGTTTTATTGCCGTATAGAGCCGAACGACCCTTGGAGCCGTGTGATCACAGTGTGACAGTGTACATGTAAGTTCATGAAGAGGACTCCTGGCTAAATGTAGGAACGAACGAAGCCATGTCAACTTGGCTAGGATAGCGGATAAAGATATCTGTCGGTTTCTGATAAAAAAAAAGAATAGAAAATTCAAATAAAATAGGACGAATTGCTATGGTTACGGTATCTCAATACTCCCCAATATTTCATGGCACTGCTAATCAAGAAGTTACTTTTGAACAGTCCTTATTCACCTGAATAACAAGGCTAAATTCTGCCAGCGCACGTTTCTTCAACAGCGCTGCCATTTCGTTGTTGTTGTTGCCTGAGCCCGGAGCTCATGATCAGTAGCCACCAGTTTGTAGGAAGTATCCCTCGAATCCTGAAGAAAATATAAGAAATACACAGATTTAAAACGTTCAAATCAATTAGATATTTTATACAGGTCAATTAGCTTTTGGAAGAGATTGAAAATGGAAAGTTTTGCCATTGTTGTGTATACGCCGATGCGGCTTAGCAGCATCCAATAGCATAATTTGCCAAACAACAACAACGACAGGGAAACAGCTCGTTTTCGCTTTCCGGTCAATGATCTTCGGCGGTGTTGACGTATTTCTAGCGACAACAGTCTTCTGACAACAAATAAGACTTTCTTTCCAGGGGTGATTCTGCGATATAACAATGGATGCGAGTGTAAGAAGCTTCGATTTGTTTTCAACAAGCTGTTGCAGCCTGGAACCAGGAAAGGCTAGCTCCCGCGTAAAACAACAGGACGTCTGAGACTGAGCTGGGTATATAGTGTTTAGCCTGGACGTCCTGTACTGGTGAACCCTTTATCAGAACTTGTTTTGCCTTTTGAATAGCAGAAATCAATAAAATTTTATCAACATACCTAGAAGTGGGCTTTGTACAGGTTGGGGAAAATACCTTGATCGAGGTATTATACCTTGATCGGGGTATTATACCTTGATCGAGGTATTAGCCTATACCTTGATTGGGGTATAGGGCTATGTCAACTTCAGTTTTTATATATTTATGGAAAATGTGGACATTCACACACATGCCGGACTGCATGAATCTTTCAACAGCATCCATTCCTTCATTATTCCATGATTTTCACGGCAACGTATTGCTTCGTTTTATGCGACTAATCACTCAAATTAGCCACTTCAATATTTCAAAAATGAAACATGGCTTCAAATGACATATTCGGTGAAATTTATTCTGTAAATGAAAAAAGCATGGGGTGGCATACTTCCATATCAAGGTCATGCGCAAATTGCAGGATTTGAGAGGCAATGCCTTGTTAATAAATCAAGTTTAACTGACAGATACATAATCTAAACTGCTAGCATGTGCACATAAAAAACAGACCTCTGCTCTGGGTATTATGACCCTGCCATGTGTATGCCTGCTAGGAGATTGTGCATTGCATCAGACAATTTAATCAAATTTATTCATCAGTCAATGCATCTACATTTATGCGACATGGATATGACTGAGATGGAAGTATGCCATCACATGCCATTTTCATTTACATAATAAATTTCACCGAATATGTCATTTGAAGCCATGTTTCATTTTTGAAATATTAGAGTGGCTAATTTGATTGATTAGTCGCATAAAACGAAGCAATAAGTTGCTGTGAAAATCGTGGAACAATGAAGCCATAGATGTTGTTGAAAGATCCATACAGTCCAGGGTATGTGTGGATGTCCACATTTTCCACAAATTGACAAAAACTGAAGTTGACATAGCCCTATACCCCAATCGAGGTATAGGCCTATACCTCGATCGAGGTATAATACCCCGATAAAGGTATAATACCTCGATCAAGGTATTTTCTCCAACCTGTTGTAATCATTGATCCTTGATAATATCCTTTTGTAGCTCATGTCATGGCAATATAGAAAACAACGGACTGGGTGTATGTATATACACAGGTTATATGGCAGCCGTTTTTGTCAAGTGCTATGAACCCTCATGAACTTCATCAAAATGATAATGGCTGGTCACATCAAGCAGCAGGCTCTGAGAAATTCTTCAGCTACAGGAGACCTCCCTCACTGGTGGCACAGTCCAAGTTGTTTATGGCTTGCTACATGCTGTGACCAACTATTGTTGTCCTCCACCATGAAGTGGTGGGAGGACTTGGAAATGCTAGCCGTCCGTCGGGGCGTCCATCCTTCCGTCCGTCCGTCCGTCCCACATCTTGTGAACGCGATATCTTGAGAACAATAGAATTCGAACAATCGACTTCAAACTTGAGGAGGTGCTTCACATCAGTTAGACGGCCATTGGTATTGATTTTCACTGAGGTACGTAATCCAAGATGGCTGCAATCGACCATATTGGATTCTGTCCGTCCCACATCTTGTGAACGCGATATCTCGAGAACAATTTTACCAATTGACTTCAAACTTGGGAAGGTTCTTCACATCAGTCACACGGCCATTGGTATTGATTTTCAATACGACGTAATCAAAGATGGCTGCCATTGACATATTGGATTCTATCCATCCCACATCTTGTGAATGCGCTATCTCGAGAACAATTCAACCAATCGACTTCAAACTTGAGAGAAGGGGCTTCACATCAGTTAGACGGCCATTGGTATTGAATTTCTCTGAGGTACGTAATCCAAGATGGCTGCCATTGACCATATTAGTTCCATCCGTCCCAGATCTTGTGAACGCGATATCTCGAGAACGATTTGACCATTCCACTCCAAACTTGGGAAGGTTCTTCACGTCGGTCAGACGGCCATTGGTATTGATTTTCACTGAGGTATGTAATCCAAGATGGCTGCCATTGACCGTATTGGATTCTGTCCGTCCCACATTTTATGAACGCGATATCTCGAGAACAATTCGACCAATTGACTTCAAACTTGAAGGTGCTTCACATCAGTTTGACAGCCATTGGTATTGATTTTCACTTAGGTACATAATCCAAGATGGCTGCCATTGACCATATTGGATTCCATCCGCCCCACATCTTGTGAACGCGATACCTCGAGAACAAATCAACCAATCGACTTCAAACTTGGGAAGGTTCTTCACATCAGTTAGACGGCCATTGGTATTGATTTTCACTGAGGTACGTCATCCAAGATGGCTGCCATTGACCATATTGGATTCCATCCGTCTCACATCATGTGAAAGCGATACCTCAAGAACAATTAACCAATTGACTTCAAACTGGGGAAGGTTCTTCACATCAGTTAGACAGCCATTGGTATTGGTTTTCACTGAGATACGTAATTCAAGATGGCTGCTATTGACCATATTGGATTCCATCCGTCCCACATCTTGTGAACGCGATATCTCGAGAACAAATCAACCAATTGACTTCAAACTTGGGAAGGTTCTTAACATCACTTAGATGGCCATTGGTATTGATTTTCACTGAGGTACGTAATCCAAGACGGCTGCCATTGACCATCTTGGATTCCGTCCATCCCGCATCTTGTGAACTTGATATTTATAGAACAATTCAACCAATCGACTTTAAACTTGAGAAGGTGCTTCACATCAGTTAGATGGTCATTGGTATTGATTTTCACTGAGGTACGTAATCCAAGATGGCTGCCATTGACCATCTTGGATTCCGTCCGGCCATCTTGTGAACGCTGTATCGTGAGAACAATTCGTCCGATTGACTTCAAACTTGAGAAGGTGCTTCACATCAGTTAGACGGCCATTGGTATTGATTTTCATTGAGGTAGTATGCAATCCAAGATGGCTGCCATTGACCATCTTGGACTTCACTCACCCATATTGTACCCATCTGTGTTGTGAACGCGATATCTTGATCTATTCCACCCATCGATTTATAAACCTCACCATCCACAAATCCATATACAACTACAGACTTACATTCCAGTGTTACACTACTCGTTATCGCTTCCCAAACCTCCTCAAATTGTCTCAACAATTCCAGATAAACGTCTCCTTCCACATACACATATCCACTTTCCAAGTTATATTTAAGGAGATATTGGAAGCGTATATGCTGTACGCTTTCAAACAGGCTACTTGGCAGAGGACCTGCTAGCTACTCAGCTTGTCATTTTGGTGAAGTCCATGAAGGTTCATAGCACTAGACAAAGAGGGCTGCTATGTAACCTGTGTATACATCCAGTTATCTATATTGCCATGCCGGGCTACAAAAGGATATTACCTGACTACAAAGCCCACATTCAAGGTATGTTGATAAAAGTTTATTGATTTACAGGAGCCGCGGAGCACATTTGAAAGTAGGGGGGCTAAACTCCATACCGGCCATGTTAAATGTTGGACTGGTGCTATCTAAGATAGGACTTATAACATTGTGGGCCCAAAAAGTGGGGGGGGGGGTCCCACGGCAAATCTGCTATCCAAAAGACACAACAAGTTCGGATAAAGGGGCCATCAGTACAGGACGTCCAGACTAAACACAAAATTTCCAGCTCAGATGTCTTGTTTATGGGGCTAGCTTAGAGCTAGTCACTTAAGTCACTGCAGTCAAATTGTTGTTGTAGTCTACTACTCTGAATTCCACTTTGGAAAATATGCAAAGCTTGTGCATCGAAATTCTATAGGCTGATCCAGACTCATTTATATCCAGTGGTAAAAAGGGACTGAGGTTCATGTCTATATCCAGGGGGTAAACCATGAGACTGAGGTAGCACTGAATGGATTTATTTAAGTTTGACCAGCGTGGGCATTCATGAGATCTATTCCGTTGTCTGGGTGACAATAAGCCGAAAGGTCGCGAGCAGGCATTCAAATATCGATTGCTGTTTGTTGTCAGTTTTGAGATAACCATGCACTGTGAGCCCTTCTGCAGGATGTTGGTGAACTCATCTCTGTCATGTCAACTTCAAATTGTCTCTCATGAACTCAACTAGTGCGACTTCACTGAAACTTCAACACAGAGCCTCATTTCCACTATTATCAGTCAGTTCACTCTACAGAGTGATTAGATTTGTGCTTTTCAAATGTGTTCATTTTGGTCAGGGATGTAGAATGAGAAGAAAGTCATTGTGAGGTCCAATTGTTCTCATACTTGCACGTAACATGTGAGGGCCTCAAGAGAAGTTGGCTGCCAAAATTTTACTTCGGAAACATTAAAACTCATTTTCTGAGACAACCAATATTAATTTTATTACATAGTTATTGATTTATGTTGTATTTAATAGCCCGAGGCATGTTTTAGTCGGTTTTTAACAAGATGGTGATTGTGCAAAAGGGAAAATTTGTGGACAGTTCATATTATATGAACGCAAAGGCTCATAACCTATATAAATTTAACTCGGACTTCATGCATGTCATATGTGATTCATGTCGGCCTTATTTTGAGCATTTTATAATTAACTTGGGGTCCATATAACTTCATCTTAAGTGTGGACAAAGGTAGTGAAATTGTGAATAAAGAGCAGATTTTAAGTTGCCTCCACAGGATCTTCTTTAGGACAAAGAGGAACCGGTGAAGGAGGCACCACCACTACCACCAACAGTGGTTATCGGTAAACGCTCACTCCTCCCAATTATTGTGCTCATCTTGAAACTTGAAACTTTGGCCACACTCAAAGCAGAATTTGTCAAGCAACATTCAAGCTAGAAAAAGTACCCATGCCACATGTCGCCTGAGCTTCATCTGACCAAGATGTAGCTGACAAATCGGACTCTCCCTTTCGACAATTAGTGCCAATTCGAGACAAACAACTTTCACAAGAGAAAGGTTCCATAAGTTGTGGTCGCAGGGGATGGTCACATTCGGCACCACCCCATGGGACCACATCAGTAAACCTATTACATAGCTCCACTTCTGAAGTGAGAGAGGCCCCACTGGTTATGACTGCAGGGGATAATCGCAAGCATCACCACCCCCGGGACATCAGCAGACCTACAAGGGGGTTCCACTTTAGGAACTAGGAAGTGCACCAACCCCACCCATTCCCGACTCTTAACTGTGACCCCCTAACCCAAACTGGAGTACCCCCACTACCCATCCTCCCGAAACACTTTTAAAGTCCCCTCCATGTAACACCTGCCCAACCTACTGCACCCTGTACCTTTTCCACCTCCTCTACTCTATCCTCTTCAGCGCTGTTGACTCTCTTCTAACATGCTCTCCACCACATCTTCCAAGAACAGCATTTCCATTAACCCTTCAACTAACCCACCCACCAAGCTATCCACTAATACCGGTATCGCCTCCAGCTCTGACCCAGAGTCCCCCCTCTCTACTACCCCCAACCCCCTTCTCTAAACTTATCACCACCCACCCATCAGATTCATCTTCTCTCACCACCACCCACATTTCCCCACTTGATTATTTCCATTTCTCGGAAAGCAAATCAGCTAAGAAATATGCAACTAAAGCAACATCCTCTTTCAAGGCAACTGAGGAAATTTCTCCAGGTAACTAAGGCAACTTTCTCAAGGTAACTAAGGCAACTTCTTCAAGGCAACTTACGCAATTTCCTCAAAGCAACTAAATCGACAAAATAACTTAATTTTTTTAAGGAAACCCAACAGATCTGCAACAAAAGAACGGCAAACTATTCTTCACACAATTCCCTGATGGATTGCACAGCCCAGTAACATTACTCGACAGCAGCTCCCCAGCAAGCACCAGTGAACCACAGTATACCCATGTCCATTAATTTCAAGCGACTGTAATCCTGTGGACATGGTGGACCGTTGTTGCATGTGAAATAACTACGAACTGTATATAATTCATCCACATCCAGAATTATTCATCCAGAACATGTAACCTGCGATGATCCAATCACTTGGTGATCAAATCGATCATCATCATCAAGCTGTAACGGTTTCCTCCATCGGAGCACACCGGTGATCCTACTATATCCATATGAACCTGCTCCATCAGAGCCCCCATGTGGCAGGTCCCCAATGGTTTCTTGTTCACATTACAGGTGGTGCACGTCTGGACGTACAACTTCACATTCCAGGTCAGGTTCAGCCAAAAGAAAGAGGTTTGGCTGAGGCCAGTGTTTTAAACCCTGACATAGCATCATGCACCAACGGTAACACCTCCGAGTGAAGAACAATGGCACCACTAACTTCAACTTTGTAAATGTTCCGTAATCCCACTGGTAGTACAGGACACCTCCCGCAACCACAAACATGACCAACACTACAGAGCCATAAGTGCTTGTTCATAGGTCCAACGAAAAATAACTGAAATGGTGTCTGTCCAATTTGCAGGTGATCAATCATGGGCCGCAGTTGAGCATCGGTCAATTGCTTCTCCTGTAGCTCCTCTGAGGAGAAAGATTCTCAGACCATATTGAGCAACTTGGGGTCTTTCTGATCCTCAGAAGCCACAGAGGATCTGGACTGCTGCAATGGCCTTGCTAGCTGTAGCCAGTGGCACCACAGCATCCATGTCCTTTGATAATCGTCCCCACTAGTTATGGGCCCGAACACAGTACTTACACCCCCAGAATTGAGCTACGGCTCACTTTCTGCCACATAGCCATTGCACAATGGCAAAGGATCAAGAATCTGAGAGAGACCATTTGCATCTCCATGCTTCACCCCTGCTCAGTGCTGAAGTGTCATGTCTATTTCTTGCGCTGTTAAACTTACCTTCACATACTTTTTGCTATCGTGTTCTTACGCGATTGCCTAATTGTAATATATTACCACAGAATAAAAATAGTCCCTGTACTGCCCCAATGCCCATGCGCGAGTACCCAGATCCCACGTGAGCGACCACGTCACTTCCTTCTTCCCATTGCAACTCGTAGTGGAGGAGTCGTTGTTCTTTGTGTCTTGGAAAAAAGTTAACTTCTACATTGGATTACCTCGGATTACCTGCGTCTTTACCTGGATATTTACCTTGGGAGTTTACCTGGGATATTTACCTGTCGTATACGTGGGATTTACTGTGATTCTGTGTGATTACTGGCCTGGAATTCGTCAACGCATCAGGGAGTATCAAAGAGAGAATCAAATAAAACCAACATGGCGTCCGTTTTCTGTATTATTTGTGAAAAGTCCAAACCGACGACAGATCCCCACTCCGCCTGTCCACCGTGTCGGGGGGTTTGGTGTGACCAGTACGCAAAATGTGATGAATGTGAATCGTGGCCCGACAATATATTTCAGGAGTATCTTGTCGGCTCATATGCTGAGGAAATTTTGCCGCCGCCCGGCTTTACCGGGGCCGAGAATTTGGTCGTATCTCCGCCTCAGTCTGTTAGGAATGGGTCGGAGATACAAGACTCGGTTGTTGTGTCCGTTTCGAATTCCATTTCGGCTCGTTCGGTTCGTGAAAATTCTCCGGAGGTTGTTAATGTAACTCCACCACCCGCTAATTCTGATATTGTTACGGCCGGGTTGGGGGAACAAGATGGCGGTCGTCTTGTCGGAAATCAGACGACCTTCACCTTGACGGCTATCTTGGACCCTTCTACTACGACGCCAATTCCGACATCGGGCTCTCAATACGGAATGGTAAGTTCGGAGTGTATGACTAATGTCCCTGTCAAGGATTCGTCATTTATACATAAATTAACAACCAATCAGCGCAGTTCGTTTCCAACGTCTGCTGCACCTACAAACACATTTGTTGGTATTAATCCAGTTCCCGACTATGTAGACTATCGCCGTTCTTTATTAAGGAACGTGCCGAATTTATCGAGGGCGCCTGTTCATCTGCTAAAGTCAGGGCCTTCACAGTCTGTCATATCGGGACTGGATTATCGTAGACCCGCTCGGTCTGCGTCTATCCCAGCCTCTGTGGATAGATATATGCATTCGAATTACCCTACAGTATCTTCATACATACCGGTAGTTTCGTCAAGTATTGGTACTGCAGCATCTGCGCAACCTACCTTTACTTGTGCATCTACTGATATACAATATCAATCGGCATCTACCCCAGCCCCTGTGGATAGATACATGCATTCGAATTACCCTATAGTATCTCCATACATATCGGTATTATCGTCTAGTAATGGTATTGCAGCATCTGCGCAACCTACCGTTACTTATGCATCGACTGATATACAATATCAATCTATGTCTCGTCCGATTTTATCGGACAGTCATATGCAACCTGCAACATCATACCATATGGGATCTGCACACTCCCAGGTATCATCGTTGTATTACGAGCCTGCTGCATCTGTGCATGCTCCGTCTATGGCGGCAACTACGGCCTACTATAGGCTGGCTACTACGTGTGATGCTACTGCTATGCCTTCTATGTATAACAGGTTGCCTAATTTGCATACTGCTCCTGCGTACTCTCCGCTTCCGGTTCGCCCCGCAGTATTTAGGCCCGCATCATACCCTTCCGTAGCTTCTGTTGCTCGACCGCATGATGTACCTCGTCGTGTGATGTCACCTTCTCGTTCTTTCATGACGTCACACTTGACTTCTGGTACATCGGGTGCCTACTTCCGGTCTCCATCACCTAGACCCGTGAGGCGTTCTATGCCATATCACGCTTCTGTTCCGAGACGTGAAGTTAAGGTTGCACACCCGTACTTGCCTAGATACCCAGCTAGGCCGGCGATGTCTCAGTATCCTGCTGCATCTGGTACTCCACTTCTTCCTGCTTCTGTCCGGCAGTACCAGACTCCAGTGACAACTATTTCTGCCGACCTGTCTAATAGGATGAATAGATTGTCCGCTGATTTTGCAGCATTACAAAGAGATATGTTGATGCCTCTTCCACCGCCTCCGTCACCAGTACCGCGCTGGGCTGGCTATCAACCTCGCCTCGTGTCATCGAGACGTCCGCCTTCTCCTTCCCGTGCTACGCAGCCACTTGATCTCTCGGTAGCTGGTATTCCTGCACCGCCTGCATTTGTGCCTAGGTTTCCTTCTACTGACCTTAATGTGACAGTGAGGAATGCTGAGCCGGAAACGGAAGAAGACGCGTCGCTCTTTGACACTGATCCGGATTCGTCAACGTCCAATTATGCACAGACTTTGGCTCGTTTGTACGAAATGTTTCCGGATATGCCCCCACCGCCAGTTTTGGACTCGAGGAGAGTGACTGCGATGTCGGACCTCCGGCCGGAGCCTACGCATCGCACATCTCTCCCGCCCTCCAGAGCCGTTATTGAATGTGCTGACCGTATGCGGGATGCCTTTGCTCTTCCTAGGACCCAGGATGAGAGGCAGAGTCTCCTTCAACCTAGATCGTTATTTAAGCGTTCTAAAGGAGCTTTCCCGTTGGAGAGGCCTACTTTCCGGGCCTACCAAGTACATGGCTCTCCCTGGCATAGTCGAGCTGCGGTCCAGGAACCGGAGTTCGAGCAGTTCATAGGGGCAACTCCGCCCAAGAAAGACATTCCTCTTTCCATACGTCAGATGTGTATCCTGGAAGACACATCTAGACAAGGGATTGCGATTTCTTCTCACCTCGATTGGTTCCTATTT
>JAVTVY010051462.1:0-28114 GCA_036873755.1 Hanleya hanleyi | reverse complement strand
CGCCGCGACTTTAAACGTGAATATCTCGGAAACCGTTAAATATTTTCAGGTCAGATTTTGTGTGCTATCTCCTTAAGCCTGGGAAATTTGCCTGGTTGTGTTTCGATAGCTGATGCTCACAACTAGGTGGTGTTGTAGTCAGAGCATAGGTAAAACTTTCTGTGACGATTTCGTCTGAACGACTTGTTTGATTTCTATGAAATTTTATTACAACGGTCTTGAAGGATAGGCAATGTGCTGAAAAGGTTGTGGTGTAGCTTGCGTAATTATAAAGGCACATTTTTTGCATTTCAAAAAAAGAAGTTTTTTGCGAAATAAAAATTTGCCATTCGCTTGGAGAAATATTTAAAGATTCTTCTATTCTATGTTGCCAAGCATAAATGTAGGATTGCCGACATGATAATTTTCGTTTGGTCCGAACCAAATTGCTATTTAAATGAAAAATCTCAATTATCTGACTTAACGTCAAAACCTCCATAACCATTATCATGATTAAAGTTTTTTCCATTGAACTTTTATGTGCAATCTCCCTAGGGCTTTAGATTTCACCTGCTTGCTTTTCGTGGTATTTGGTTGTCACTAGGTGGCGCTATCGACATAAATGCAGGTAAACATGTGTAACGTCATATCTTCTAAACAACATGTTTGATTTCTATGAAATTTGAGTATAATGATCTTGCGAGATATGCAAAGAGCTGACAAGATTTTGGTGGTGTTGGCGAAATCATGGAGGTGCATTTTTACATCTCAAAATAAGATTTTTTTCACAAAAATGGAAATTTACTCCTTTGAATCAGAGAAAAGTAATTCGAGTGTGCGGAACATGAATATAACTTTCCTAGTGTTATAATTCACATCCCTTGTAAGCCAAATGGCCATTTTCTTGTAATACGTGAAATTCACATGACTTGAGTCCAATATTTACATTCCCGAGGCCACATCTGAGGATTTTGCTTCATCATGTAGTTTCGTGATATTGTTCGTCATTGAGTGGCACTATAGACAGTAAACTTATATCGCACAATTTATTGGCATTTCATGAAGTTTATTGTCCGACAGACAAAGGATTTCAAAGGACTGAAAGGTTGTTTTTTTTTTTTTTTGATTGAAATTGAAGGGCCACCTCCCATACGGATTTGCAGCCCATCAACATAATGCTTGATTTATATCTCATTATACATTCTTTTTTACAATTACTAATTTTATTAACATTATGGTTTAAAAATGGATTGAAAGGACATTGGTGTTGTTAGCGCTGGCATATACATGTGGCATACAGCATAGTCTGCTAAATATATCTAAATCCAGGCTACATCAACACTTCTACATACCTGCTATATGGCACATCCCACCTGGGAATTTTTTACATGTATATCTAATTGAAGTAATCCATTGGAACCACTGATGATTTTCCAATAATAGAGAAGAAAAGCAACTCTGAGTAGCTAGGAATGACAATTTCATTCTGTATATTTTGCTATTAGTTTTAGCATCTTCAGCAGTGAACAAAGTTACAAACAGCTCCATACGCACAGTATATATACAAGGCATAATGTGATCTTAGCCAATACACAATTATGAATAGGCAAGTCAATTATGTCAGTCAGTTTGGACGGATATTAAAATGCTGTCATTTTCAGAAATTAACCTGACAGCGATCTACAAATGGTGTGATTCAGGTGATACAATACACACTGTAATTGATGAAAACAATACATAATCTGCTTATTTGTCAAGAACTAAGTAAACTGTACACAAATGAAAAAAGTATGGTGATATAGTGGGTATTTACCTACGTTGAATATTTCTACATGTCATGAAGTTTGGATAAGGACTGTCATTTTAAGATAATATAGGTGTAATTTACTTGGCAATCCACATCAGAATTGATGAAAACCTACAAATGTTGTAACACGCATGTTTCATAATTGTAGTATATTCCCATGCGAGTTACATTTGTAGAGTGTGTATTGTATCACCTGAATCACACCATTTGTAGATCACTGTCAGGTTATCGCTTAACATTTAACAATTTCTGAAAATGACAGCATTTTAATATCTGTCCAAAGTGATATAATTTACTGGCTTACCTATTCATAATTGTGTATTGGCTAAGATCACATTATGCCTTGTATATACTCTTGCATATGAAGCTGTTTGTAACTTTGTTCACTGCTGAAGATCCTATAACTAATAGCGAAATATACAGAATAAAATTGTGATTTCTACTCGGAGTTGCTTTTCTTTTCTATAATTGAAGTAAAATGGTGTGTTCTTGTGCATTTTGACAGAATATTTAGACTTTGAAGATGATGTGTAATGATGCCCCAAAATGAACTGAATTTTCCGTGTCATCGGTTTGTCTGTCTCTCTGTCTGCCCATCTTTCTTGTCATACCACACATGCAGCTGGTGATGGATCAGAAGCCTAATGAAATTGACTGACCTTCACCTGTTTTATCGAGGTCAAATTTAGCATTAGCAATAATTTTTAAAGGAGTAAACTTAAGATAGGCTTTCCAAATTTATAATACTTGTGCAATTGGTGACTGACTAGAAGCCTATCCCAGTTGACAATCTATTTTCGCGGGTTATATACTGTTATATGATGATATAACATGAAATATAGCTAGGCATTCTAAATTGATACCACATATGCAACTGATGATGGATCTGAAGTCTATGAAAATGACTGACATTGACCTATTTTCTCAAGGTCAAAAACTGTATGTTAAGTCACATGTTAACTGCCAACATACAATTCAAATCTAACATTGTCATCATTATGTTGTGGCTGTGGTTTCTTCCAGAACAATTTAGCGAATTTTGCATGTGTTCCAACAGCCTCATCCTTCAACAGTAACTTAAAGGTTATACAAAATGGTCTCAAAATCTGCTACTTTTTTGTGCTAAATTGTTGCAGAGGTGAGTATATATACTTGTTTTAAATTTTTGTATGTTTTCAAACTGCCCAAGGTTGGAAATAGCAGCAGTAAAGTGCGCCAATTTCATGCCCCTTTCAAAACGGCGAAAGCTGTGACCGCGTGACCTGTGACGTCACAACCTGATTACGATCTCGCTCAAATGCATCAGGCTGGTGCATTTCATTATACAAAGCTGAAATTCTTTAATTATAACCAGCCAGACGGGCTGGTTAGCTAGCTTTAGAACTAAATTCAACCAGACCAGTTCTGAATTCATCAGCCACGGGCTGCCGGGCTTGTGGCAATTTTGAGCCCTGCATACTGTAACACTGATATTCTGCTTCACCTTTCAAGTCTCATAATGTAGGCCTGTATGTTGATCATTCAGGTGATAAAACCTGTATAATGTTTGACTTATTGCATAATGCAGTTATAAGTGGACTAGTAGAGTGCTTGTATCAACAAAGTAAACACTTCATTCCAGAATCAGTGCTATTTCTCTCTCCATTACTGATATAATAATTTCATCCTGTTTCCAATTACATAGTCTCCAGTGGTTGTGAACTCTGGGCTTCCAGATGTCTGGGGATGCATTCTGGTCAATTTTCAATGAATAAAATAACAAATTATCACTCAGTAAATGCTCATTTTTTTGTTTTTATGTGGAGGTCCCCAGAATTTATTTGAAAATCGAGATGTGAAATTGCACATACCGTTGCATTTTTACAGCATAGTTACAAATGTTGATAATTATTTTTTTAACTGAAAAAGTAGAGATTTTTGAAGTGGAACTTCTACATACCTGCTATATGGCACATCCCACCTGGGAAATTTTTACATGTATATCTAATTGAAGTAATCCATTGGAACCACTGATGATTTTCCAAGAACAGAGAAGAAAAGCAACTCCAAGTAGCTAGGGATGACAATTTCATTCTGTATATTTCGCTATTGGTTTTAGCATCTTCAGCAGTGAACAAAGTTACAAACAGCTCCATACGCACAGTATATATACAAGGCATAATGTGATCTTAGCCAATACACAATTATGAATAGGTGAGTCAGTAAATTATGTCAGTCAGTTTGGACGGATATTACAATGGGGTCATTTTCAGAAATTAACCTGACAGTGATCTATAAATGGTGTGATTCAGGTGATACAATACACACTGTAATTGATGAAACAATACATAATCTGCTTATTTGGCAAGAACTAAGTAAACTGTACACAAATGAATAAAGTATTGTGATATATAGTGGGTATTTACCTACATTGAATATTTCTACATGTCATGAAGTTTGGATAAGGACTGTCATTTTAAGATAATATAGGTATAATTTGCTTGGCAATCCACATCAGAATTGATGAAAACCTACAGATGTTGTAACTCGCATGTTTCATAATTGTAGTATATTCCCATGCGAGTTACATTTGTAGAGTGTGTATTGTATCACCTGAATCACACCATTTGTAGATCACTGTCAGGTTATCGCTTAACATTTAACAATTTCTGAAAATGACAGCATTTTAATATCTGTCCAACCTGATATAATTTACTGGCTTACCTATTCATAATTGTGCATTAGCTAAGATCACATTATGCCTTGTATATATACTGTGCGTATGAAGCTGTTTGTAACTTTGTTCACTGCTGGAGATCCTATAACTAATAGCGAAATATACAGAATAAAATTGTGATTCCTACTCGGAGTTGCTTTTCTTTTCTATAATTGAAGTAAAATGGTGTGTTCTTGTGCATTTTGACAGAATATTTAGACTTTGAAGATGATGTGTAATGATGCCCCAAAATGAACTGAATTTTCCGTGTCATCTGTTTGTCTGTCTCTCTGTCTGCCCATCTTTCTTGTCATACCACACATGCAGCTGGTGATGGATCAGAAGCCTAATGAAATTGACTGACCTTCACCTGTTTTATCGAGGTCAAATTTAGCATTAGCAATAATTTTTAAAGGAGTGAAGATAGGCGCTCCAAATTTATAATACTTGTGCAATTGGTGACTGACTAGAAGCCTATCCCAGTTGACTGAATCTATTTTCTCGGGTTATATACTGTATATTATGATATAACATGAAATATAGCTAGGCATTCTAAATTGATACCACATATGCAACTGATGATGGATCTGAAGTCTATGAAAATGACTGACATTGACCTATTTTCTCAAGGTCAAAAACTGTATGTTAAGTCACATGTTAACTGCCAACATACAATTCAAATCTAACATTGTCATCATTATGTTGTGGCTGTGGTTTCTTCCAGAACAATTTAGCGAATTTTGCATGTGTTCCAACAGCCTCATCCTTCAACAGTAACTTAAAGGTTATACAAAATGGTCTCAAAATCTGCTACTTTTTTGTGCTAAATTGTTGCAGAGGTGAGTATATATACTTGTTTTAAATTTTTGTATGTTTTCAAACTGCCCAAGGTTGGAAATAGCAGCAGTAAAGTGCGCCAATTTCATGCCCCTTTCAAAACGGCGAAAGCTGTGACCGCGTGACCTGTGACGTCACAACCTGATTACGATCTCGCTCAAATGCCTGTTGTGACATCCAAATGTCACCGACATCAAGCTAGAACTCCCACAGTTGGGTGAATCTTTCGTAACAACGCCCGACGTCATAGATCATGACGTTTACGGCGCAATCGTAATCAGGTTGTGACGTCATGCACCAGAGGTCACGGCTCCAATACGTTTTCCCCCACATGTGTGCTATTCGTGTCCTAAAACCCACTTCGACGACATTATTCGAGAAAAAAGTACTAATTTGTTGTTTGGAACACTACTGGGTATGTTTTAATGCAAAGTATTATAGAGTCATTTGGTATAACCTTTAAACCATGCTGTATCGGCTGAGCTGTTGAAACACCCTCCATTTCCTAGCTCTGATATACTGCATCACTGTCGAAATATGGGTACCCGGTACCAAGAGAGAGTGATAGATCACACAGCCAGTGAAGGTTCCCAATTTACACATGTACATTGAATGTCGTTATTGCCTATTTTACAACAACAACAATTCGCTGACTTACAGTGAAAAATTATAGTGAAAGGTATCTGTTTTTTTGTTGTTTGGCATTTTTATTTGCTGGCATTGTTTCAGATAGAATACAACAGCCTAATTCATACAATCAGGAATAAAAAGGGGGTTAAAATCTTTATGTTCAAACTTTTGTAGGAAATACAGAAGTGGCAATTTGAAATTTTATTTTTATTCGATTTTTTAATGTCGGTGGGCCCATGAAACACAAAATAAAGTTGGTGTTGCCTCGCACTGGGTTTCGACCATTGATGAAGAAATCCCTTCTCAGAGGCACTTCTACCAGGGATGATTCCTGATTGCTCATCCTCGAGGGTATGTGCCCCACCCTCTGTCCCATCCTAAAAACAATTGCCACCCCTAATAGGGGGTGTGCCCAAATTGGGGAGATCTACAGTCTTGTGAGTACCAAATTATGTGTTACAAAATTATCTGGGGAACTGCTCTTCGCCCGTATTTCACACGAGCTTTAATTATGTGAACTGATTTATTGAGCAAAAACAGACATTTTTTACCTTCATTTTAGAGAGCGGGATTGCCCTAACCTACATATAATCTATAGCTCAAAAAAATAATTTTTTAATTGACGGCAATTGTTGAAGGAATCCTAATCATAGTAATGGAATGGTAATGAGCAAATATTTGTCACGTCCTAATGTGTGGAGAATGTTTCCTATTCTGGACAGCACCTGGGTGAGGAGAGTGAGAGAGGGAATCAGGCCATGTATACAGCCAATCAGATGGTCAACCTACTCGTGGCTGATGGGGGATCTTCATATGGCAGGTTTGTCCTATATTAATATACATGTAGAGTGATACCTGTGTACACCAACCATGCTTGGGACCAGATTATAGTGTCGGCGTTGACAGGGTTCTGGTTTATCAAGGTTCAAAGTACTGTAAATTTGAGTATTGGGACCATGGATATAAGGGTTCACATCCAATTGATCTAGACAGACTCTCGCTGCCTTTCCTTTGGGATAAACCAATACATTTCTCAGCTGCAACCAGACTGTCTGTTGAGTTCTCTCGGTTTCTACCTACTTTAATCTAATTTGGGAGTTCCCACTTTCTGAGATGGATATGAAATTTGTATATAATCTCTAATGATTTTGAGGAGATGGTAGAAACCATCCCGATCATTACACGACTTGCCGGTCATCTGATTGATTGATTGATTGATATTTATTCACCATATACCAACATAACAATAAATATAACAATGGTAAAATAATGGTTCAGATAATACAATATATATATACATAATGGTTGGTGTGATAATGGCGGGAATAAAACCCAGATGGGCTTGTTCTATCCCATAATAATTTAGTGCATATTATAATAAAAAATAAATTTAAGTATATAAATATATTTACTAATAATATAATGGTGAATTATATGAGCTCAGAGAGATCAATAACATTTGTTTTGAACGTATATACAAAGGAGAGGATAGCTTAATAGGTGTACTTGGGGAACATATGATACAATGATATATATAACTATGATTATTTGATAATATGATATGATAATCTGAAAGTGGCAAAATAGAAGAGTTATTGCTCCTTTTTCAGGAGCAAGATTCGGATACAGCAATACCTTCAGCATGGGCCTCGGGGAAAATCACCATAAGTTTGTTTATAGACAGTGTCAAAAGCAGACAGGGACCTGAAATATCACTGAACTGTTCTAGAGTGAAAGAAGTCTGAAGAAATCACGTAAAAAATCCGTTGAAATAACTTTTTTCAACAATTTTCAGCTCGTGCCTATACTTACAGCATGCATGAGGCAAAAGTTTACTCGTGGTTCGCACTTCACTATGGGAAGGAAACATGGTGGTTTTTGCTATTTTTAGATGACCGGCAATGCGTGTAGCCTATTGACCATGACCCACAGTGTTCTGCTTTGCGGATTGTGTGAGGAAATTTAGAAACTTCATGTGTTCCTTGCATCAAGAGGCTGGCAGATTTATTTACATAAAATGGGAATCAGCTCTATTACATGCAAACTTTGTATTTTGTTTTTCAGAGCCAGAGATTTGGCTTCAAAGTTTCTTCAACAGAGAAATGGAGAGAGTCAACATGTCATACATGCTATAGGAAACTGTCATATCGACACTGGTAAGAGAACTTCATATCCACCGCATAGTCAGAGATACATGTAGATCATTTGAAACATATAAAAAAGTTGTTTAATTAACTCCTTTACTACCATATATTCATCACTGTACTTCAACTTCAAAATTACATATTCATTTTCTATATTCAAAGTTATTCATGATTGATATTTTATAAAATATCTGTTTTTGCCCCATTGTGGACACATGCAAGTGCTTAACTCTATCTGGCCTGGGCGATTTGGAACCTGTCCAGGCCGGGGAGGGGATATTTCGCCTCCCCCCCCCCCCCAATATTGTTCTTATACCCCTTGAGCTAGAGGACTGAACCGTACCACATTATACTCTTGGGTCAAGCTCTACTAGAAAAGCGGGTGGTTGGGTGGGTTCAGGTTCCTGTTGCTTCAATGCAGTTTGCTGAGAAGCAACAGGAACTTGATAATTTGATGTCTAGCACTGTAATATCACTTGTCTTTATTGCACCATGTAAGCGTCCTATCTGTGTCTTTTGAGCTGTCCTCAGGGTTTTATAGGGTGGATGGAAGGTGGCTGGTTCGATGCTGCTTCAAAGATTTCTTCTTTGAAGTAGCAGGAACACAACTGGGCTGGGTGGTGCTTAGTTGGTTCGTCGTGAACCAATATGAAATATTGTTGAAAGCCACGTTAAATTCTATTCACTCACTCTACTAGAAAATGTAAATAAATCCAAGATGTCCACCATGATGACATAACAGTTACGTCATGTTTAAAACAGGCATCTTTGGAACAATTTTGTGGTCAGATTTAAAAAAAACACAAAAAAGTGTTGTTGTTTGTTTTTTTTGTAAAAACTGGATGAAAAACTAGTGAAAAATTACCTGATGTGAAATGAAATACCTTTTCCCCCCCTTTAACCATGTTAACCCACAGAAATGTAGGAATTTTGGAGAAAAATGATGAAAAACATGACTTTTCTGTTACCACATATGGTCTCCATGACTCACCCATGATCTACATGTACTCTACATGTACCCCCCCCCCCAAGGCCTGTTAGGATTAAAAGTTAAGTTTTTGGGTATACCAAAGTTAGAGTTTATTTAGCGCTGTGAATGGTCCTCGGATTTTGTCCTGGTTGCATTTCATCATATTAGATGTACAATGTAGTATATACTAACTTTGATTGTACAACTTGTATTCCAGCATGGCTATGGCCATATGCAGAGACTATCCGTAAGTGTGCCCGTAGCTGGTCTACTACCATCAGGCTCCTGGAAACCTATCCCGACTTCACCTTCGCATGCTCACAGGTAATCTATAAATTAATTCATGTCCAGTTTATTCAGTTACCGTGATGGAAATTTGTGTTTGATCTCATTTGTCACTGAGATTAGACAATGTCCCTTGTTCATTGTACAAGCTGGAAACATTCAATTTCTCAAGATGCTACAGATAATATCTTGTTCTCTTCAACGATCCTCTATTCAAGCAGGATGGCATAGGAGTGATCCTTGTTGCTTTCCTTGTTGGTTCTCAGCATTTAGAGGATAGATCAAAGACTGGTTAATTGGCCTGATGTCAGAATATATTTACTGGGTCACTCATATCTGCCTATATGCATTTGGCATGGTGCTTCACAGAGGCAGGACTATGAAAAAGGGTGGAAATGGGACCAAGTTTTCACATGCATGGTAATCTCTTTAATAATTCAATCACAGGATGTGTAATCTGGGGTGATCTCGCTTTGGATTGGTTTTCGTGCCGATCTGCATATAAAGTGGCACCACCTGGGGGTCAAGTTAAAATTTTGTTTCTGGACAATAGCATTTGAAAAACTGAACATATTCTTCTCAAAATTTGGTAAGTGGGTACCTCGCCTCAAGATCTCACATGGGATTGGTTTTTCATGCCGATCCGCCTGTTGCCACCTGGCATGCCGGGCCAAGTTATAATTTCATTTCCAGACAATAACTTTTGAATAACTTTTGAAAACTGAGCAGATTCCCTTCAAATTTGGTATTGGTACTCTGCCTCAAAATCTCACTTGCAATTGTTTTTTTGCGCCGATCCACCAACAGGTGGCGCCACCTGGGGCAAAGTAGAAATTTTGTTTCCGGACAATAACTTCTGAAAACCTGGTCGGATTAGGACAAATTCGATAATTGTGGATACCTTGGCACTGGATCTCGCTCGGGATTGTTCTCTATGCCAGGTATTGAATGTTACGGTTCTAAGCAAAATCAATTGTTTATGTCTTAAAACGACACCCGTTGTTACTTAATGCCACTTTCCCTCCATTTGGAGATCCACTGCAAACAAATTATCTCCCCTTAACGGTCTCCTGGATCGTCCGCTAGGTGGCGTGCTCTCCGCGCATGTCCCATTCTCTTTTTCTTTTGCAGTCTAGCTAGCTAGACCTGTTTTTGAAGAGCTCCTGTAAACAGTAACTTTGGATTGTTTTTAGACGCACTCTAGGGTTATTTTTATCTCCCGTGAGTTCTATATGAACCTACACAGTCGCACAGCTAAAGGATTTAATAAAAGAACGAATCAGGTCGTCAGTTTAACCAGTTAAAGACTTGCATTTTCTTCGTTTTTAGTGCAGGGCACAGGTGTGTTACAGCCAGGTAACATGCCGTGTATTGTGCAGACTGGGGCGACGTGACCTGGCATAGCTAGCCTATGGCGACGTATTCAATTCTGGTGACTGACCTGGCAGATGTCCAGCGGAGAAGCAGCTTTTCTTCTACAACTTGGCTGTAACGAAGGTTTTTTTTTTCCTACCAGCGACTTATCGTTTCTTTCTGGTCAAGTAAGTCAGTATCAAGAATTGTATGAGATGTGAATCTGATCGTCAGTGTTTATTCCGTAAAGACTCACATTTTCTTCTTTGTCTTTTTATGCAGGGCACATTATGCTATAGGCTATTTACATGTGCCGAAGGTATAGACTGGGATGACTCTAGCTGGGCGACACATAGTCAACTATCCAGGCAGCCGGCAATTGAAGAAAAGACCTATTGAGAAACCAAAAGCTGACCAGGCCTTATCTTCGACTTAGCGCTAATGATGTTTCAACTTTAGCGACAACGGCAAGCCCATATATACAGCCCAGTGCCGCAGTCTTACAGTCAACGGGATTTTTAAAAGACAAAGTGCAGACCAGTCAAGTCCAAGCACGGCGATACGGATTGCTGCGACTGCATCGGTTGAACAGATCACGGATTCTACTAGACGGCCCGTCACAGACACGGATCAAGCCGAGTCCCGGATAACAGTTCCCGTTTATCCAAGTCTCCACAAGCCAACGAAGAACAGTCTTCTAGCAGGGACCCGTTCAAGGAACGCCGTATCCCGGAGACACAGACGGACTCGACTACGGTAGTTCGGAGATCAAGACCACGGACTTCATCACCACAGCGGGACCCCCGACATGAATACAGTTTACCGGGATCACCGTTACAGAAGTCACAGCCCTAGACGGGACGCCGTGAGACGGACAAGTTTACAGATTCCGATATACGGCCCTTTACAGAGAGCCGTATCACGGCACCTCGGGAAGGAAGCATATCCAGAGCCATACCACGGAGCGGTTTACAGCACGGATGTTTCCAACGCACCGAGTGTATACATCTGACAAGTCACGGACTCAAGTGGAACGGACTTATACAGATCACCGGGTTTTCCACATCTACAGGACCCGGACTTATAAAGAACAGACTCAGCTAGAACGCCGTGAGCCGGCTTCTACTTTCAACTTGGACCCGTACCATGGAACCGCCTATGGAGCCGTACCACGGAACCTCGGAGCTACGGAGCCGTACAACGGAGCTGTACCCTGATATTACGGCAACAGATCTCGTAGACCCGGGACTCCACATCCAAGAAGATTCTGAGCTATGTAGAAGGGACTCAACTAGAGCACTGTCAGTCAGCTTCTACTTCAACTTTTACCCGTACAACGGAGCCGTGTCCCGGTATTACGGCAAGCAGATTTCGTATACCCGGGACTCTACATCCAAGAGGGCACGGAGTTATGAAGAACGGACTCAACTAGAATGCCGTGAGTCGGCTTCTACCTCAACTTTAACCCGTATAACGGAGGCTTGTTCCGGTAATACGGCGAAGTGGATCTCGTAGACGAAGATGTACATCATTACAGCGCCGAGATTCTATTCCCGAACGTCATCATTGGGAGAGGTCCGTTCATCGGATGGCTTCACACAGTCCAGCCTACCGGAATCGTCACTACAGGGACCATACTCCGGAGCGACTTTGCACCAGACGAGGAAGAAACCGTTCATCGTTTTTTCCCGTCAACAAGCACGTTGCACAGATGGATGAGCAGCGCACGTACATCAACCATCACCGTATCCCGGAGCATCGGGATATACGGAGCATCGGGATTGGAGAAGTCTGGAGATCAACTAGAGCCAAAGTACAGACTTCTGCCCCATGGATACCTTCCACGGCAAGCTTCATCGGGAAGCACAGTCATCCTCTTTTACTGCGGGCGCAGGTATGCTACAGAGAGGCGAAGCATTCTGCTGAGAGCTGCCGGCCTCGACTCGAAGAAAGGACCTACAGAAAGAGCTTATGCTAATCAGGCCCTATTCGACGATCTCTCGTTGAATGAAGGCATGGACTTCACGAATTCGGCGAGCTCGGTTATTCAGCCCAGTGGCACAGTTCCTATGGAAACAGCACCTGCTAGAGGCGAGGTCGACGTACAGCTAGACCAGTCTTCAATTGCGGCGACTGCACCAGCTGACCTGAGAAGGACTCTACGTCATAGCCCTGGCAGAGGTACAGATCAGGCCGATTCATCTGACATCGATTCCTGTTCTTCCAAGCCTCCGCTGGTGATGGAAGATCAAGTTTGGACAGCCGTATCCCGGAGACACAGAAGGAATCGACCACGGTAGTCCGGAAATCAAGACCAAGTCACCGGACTCCGGTATCACAGCGGGACCCCGACAAGGAAACAGCTGATCGGGATCACCGTACAAAGAGAAGCCGTGAGCTGCAGAAGCCTAAAGCCTACAAAGAGCATAGAGACGCCGTTGGACGGACCTATACAGAGAGCCGTACCACGGAACCTCAACCTGGAACCAGTTCTCGGAGCCGTACCCCGGAGCGGGTTACAGCATGGACATCTGAGAAGTCACGGACCCAGGAAGAACGGACTTATACAGATCGCCGGGACTCCGCATCCTACAGGACACGGACTTACGGGGAACGGGAGCAGCAAGAACGGCCTAGGTCAGCTTCGAGTTCAAGTCATACCCGTTCCACGGAACCGTATACCGGTACTGCGGCAGACAGATCTCGTAGACGAAGCCGATCTCTAGTGCCACATTAAGATTGGGAGAGGTGCCGGACGAGGCGACGGTCCCGTTCATCTTATATAGAGCTTCGAAGGCGCCGTTGCAGGGATTTCTCGCCAGAGCGACCTTACATCAGGCGGCAGAGGAGTCGTTCACCGGTTTCCCATCATCGGCTACAGCGCACGGATTCGGGAGATCGGGCTTATACCCGTCGTCACCCTAGCCCGGGTCATCAAGAGAAGACCGATCATCGGGATAAGAAAAAATCCGGAGATGCAGCCATGGATCGGAGCCGTCCCGCGGAGCGGAGCGGGCAGACGTCCGTTCCAGAAATACCTCCGACAGCAACCATCACCACGGAAGAGGTTCCTGCAACGGAGGCCCGGGAGATTACTCGACCCCATTCTTCTAGCAGTGCTGAGTCTGGCTCGGATGATGAGGACCATGCACGACGTTCCACTTCTGCGGCATCCTCATCTCAGGTTTCAACCCCCATCCTTCGGGCGGAGGTAGAACGGAATACCGAGGAAGAGATTTCCTTCAGGGCCAGGATAGCGGCATTACACGAGTTGGTTCCTGAAATGCCCAAACTAGCGGTTGGCGAAGGCAAGCAGCTTACCGACCAGCTTTCGGATATCACCCGTAATGGAGGAGGCTTACAGCAGCATCTCTCTACGGACTGAATAAGCCGTCTAAGGAAGAAGCTTTGCCTATATGTCCACCATCTCCGGCATCAGACGACTTGTGTGTCAGCATGGATCGACAGTGCAGGGCTCAGAGGGCGCTCCTGGAACCTGGTCCGTATAAGGCTACATCCTTCACGGAGACAACTTACCGTTCAAGGCCCCGAAGCCGGACCTAGATCTTGACAGACTGTTGAACGTCACAAAGTCGCCAGCAGTTGTACTCCATCAGAAGCAAGCTTGTGCTGTAGAAGACATGATGTTGACTCAATACAGAATTACATCACTGGTTCCTGACAGCCATAGCCAGGGTAGTCCAGGATCCAGATAAGAAGCATAAGATGGATCTTTGACTTTCTCACGGAGTAGGGAACCTGCACCGACAGTCGGACCATCAACACCTGAGGGCAAGTACAAGCAATCTTACGATGCTCATCCCGGAACATCTTCGCCCGCCTTTCAGAGTGAAGATGCCGGATCCGGATCTAAGGACAGAGAAGTTCACATTCATCGATGCGGAATTCACAGTTTAAGCGGTCCATTGCTCGTGCAACAGATGACCGGCACGTGGGTACCACGACAGACAAGCAACGCATCATCTTCCTCAAGGATATCTACGTTGGAAGATGGTTTCCCCTGGAAGGTAGTCAACTGCGTCAAGTTTGGGGGGGGGAGCAAGATCCCAGTCTCTGGAAACATCTACACTGGTCCTAGCAGTACAGTATCAGCTATACCTGGTTACAACACCATGTGTTTCACATCACTGCAGGGTTACCACCGACAACTTCCTCCAAGTCCTACAAGGGTACTACAACCGGAAGATCATTTTTCTTCTATGGAGGCGCCGGGACCCGCAGCAACCGAAGTAACAGCAAGCTACTATCTACTGTACAGCCGCTTCAAGGCCGGAGGATGTACTATGTTGGAGGGCCTCTGGTCAACACTACTTCTGTTCCAGCAACAGCTGATCTTTCCTTCAGAAGCTGTACCAGGACATGGAATTCCAGTCAAGTAGTATACAGGGGTATCCCTCAGCATCATCCAGAGTTGTCAAGTTCACCCACGGAATCGACCAGATTCCAGCGTTTCGGCTTGCCATGACCTTCGCCTACAGCCTCACCGAACATGCCAGTTACTACCCGAGAAGAGTTGGATATGGTACTGGGGCATTCTTATGCCTACCATTCGAGCCAGTTTAATCAACTGTAGTCAAGATTCTGTTCTACAGGACAGCTCCATGACAGTCTTCACTCCGCAATCAGAGCATTACGCAGTGGAATGCAGTTCCTTGACAGGATGACAGATTGCTCAACCAGATCTTTTCATCCAACTCCGGAGTTCGTCGTCTGGAACAATTCCGCACGTCAAGGACCAGACATTCTGAGACTGTACCAGTTTCCAGCATTGACAGATTTCGTGTACCTGCTGGAGGAGAAGAGCTTTTAGATCCAGTCGGAGGCTTGGGACACTCTTCATACAACTGAGAAAGGAGTTCCAGCTGCCTTTCTTCCTTCTTCACTTCTAACAGACCCATCAGCGGACGTTAACAGTTCATCATCATTACATGGGTGGAGGAAGACTGCCGTCTGGGTTAACCAACTCGCCATCTACGCTCCTACTCCTTTATGAAGACATCGTCTCACAAGATTAGAGCCAGCGTGACGTCTGAGCCACTTCAACTCACGCTGAATGCTATCTTCAGGCGGGTCTATACAGACAATAGGATGGCTACACTGAACCTACTGCAGTGTATAATCCACTATTCCTATCAGGAAAAAGGGGGGGCGCCGCTCATGCAAGCAAGATCCCGACAATCCGGCAAGCATAGAAGACAGACCACGTCGAAGACGAAGGGACTTCAAGGCATCACGATGGCATCTGATTATCTAGCCGGGTATGCGGGCAGATGGTCGGAATACATTCCCCCACTCACCGCACTACTCGTAATACCTTGAGTTCCCTACGCTTCTATACGACACGGGAATTATCTTGATATTACTAGGCATATGAGATTTACAAAATCAGAACAGGGCGTGCTCCGCTCAATCCAAAAGCAAGCCACAAGGCCGGCTACCCAACCCCCACTGTTGGGAGTCTGGCATTAAGTAACAACGGGTGTCGTTTTAAGACATAAACATGAAACATTTATAAATAATGTTATTGTTTATTATTAAAACAAACCCGTTGTTACGGTTTGATTTACCCGCCCATCCTCCCCGCTTGGCTCGGCCTTGTCATAAACAGGTCTTGCCGTTGCACAGAAAAAGAGAATGGGACATGCGCGGAGAGCACGCCACCTAGCGGACGATCCAGGGGACCGTTAAGGGGAGATAATTTGTTTGCAGTGGATCTCCAAATGGAGGGAAAGTGGCATTAAGTAACAACGGGTTTGTTTTAATAATAAACAATAACATTATTTATAAATGTTTCATTTTTTGGGCATTTCAGATAGAACTGATAACTTTTTATTTTTCAAAATTTTGATGAAAAAGTCTTAAATCAGCCTATTGAAGGAAAATTCCCATGCCTGTTGCTTGAAGAAAATTTATCTTCAGCTTGAACTCACTATGGGTGAGATTATACAGCTATTTGCCTCTACAATGGAGTATATGAGAGTTTTTCACCATCTCAGAAACTATACCAATAATTTATGTCATTTTCATTTGGAAACAGAAAGATATCTGTGTTGATATTGGGAATATTTGTTGACAATTATACAAATGAAAACCTGTACATCTAATTTACACCTATCTTTAGAAGTATCACATACCTGTCCAAATATTAGGCCTGAAACTCTAGGCATATAAGAGAAGATTTTGACAGTGTAGAGATATTGTGCAGTATAAAAATCTTTCTCTAACTATTCCTAAATACTGACAGAATACTGTAAGAGATTACTAACCTCCAAAGTAAAACAGGAAGGAAGGAGTAAATATACAGGATGCCACAAAGCCAAAGAACAGCCCCATAAATAAGACTTTTGTAGCCTGGGGAGCTTTCCATATGAGCAAACTGAAAATACACCAAATACATTAAATGTCAGAATGGAGGATCAGTTAATATGATTTTGATAGGCAATCTCACATTCGGCTATTTCCATATTGATGGAACTTTACCCTCTCACATAGAATGTACAAAAATCCACCCCTGTACGGTGATCACATTGGGAGCTGGCTACGAAATAGTGCCTTTGATAATCATGCAATTCAGTCACATTTTATTGCAAAATGAAGAAAGTTAATTTTAATCGTAAGAACATAACACATTCAAATTATACAAAAGTATTTCTTATGTTTAGTTGAATAATAGTAGTTGGTGCCGTGATCAACCTTACAGGGTGAAAGAGAAGTTCCACCAAAAATTAATTGTGCACATGTCATCCCGCTTTGGCTCCCAGATATCAACTAGGGCAGAGGTCACTTCCGCAGATAGTGAGTTCTTGGGCTAGATAGATGATTCCGAGTGTTGCTTTCAACATGCTATACACCCATAAAGCACACATTGTTATCAGACACATGTTACATTACATACCATTCCGCAAGAAGGTTAATTTAATTTTTAACAGAAATAACAAATAAGCGGTCAGTTCACGACTTCGCGGAAAAAAGTATTGCTTCACTACCACCTGAGCTAGGCCTGCCCATACAGCAATAACCCCATGCTTCATGGTTTGGTGAGGTCATTGATTAGACTCCTGTTCATGGCTGATTATCCCTTCTGCACAAATATATTTCATTCTATCTATTATATCAGCTAGTAAACAGTGCACATTAATATATGTATATCTAAATAGAGTTGCGACAACGTAGCTTGTTTTCATAGGCAGCAACAAATGTTCCATTGTTCAAAGTATAACTTAAATTTTTAAAATGTATCCAGTGTAAGATGAACTCACTTTTTAATTTTCTCCAAACTGTCTGCGAGACCACCTAACACATTCTGTAAAGAGAAAGGTTTGATATTTTATCAAATTTTCTGTTTTGCGAGATAAAGTGAATTTTTAAGTGTGCCATAAATAGAATCCTTGGGATTGTATTTCGAAACATGAATTTTAATAGCATGTTTATTGGACACAATGGAACTGAGCCCTGATGACGTATTATATCTCTTTCAATCACGTGATAAATTGTGCATTCATTCATCTGCATGCAGGTGATCACTTATCCAGAAATCCATGGTAGCATAGCTTATGTAACACAAAACTAATTAAATTGTCAATGCGCAGTACACGTGCCCCACGGCGTGAAGTCCTATATGTAACCCGATACACCAAATTAAGACATGCCCTTGACTGTACCTGTCCAGGGACCTCTCGCTGATGTCATGAAGTCCTATATGTAACCCGATACACCAAATTAAGACATGCCCTAGACTGTACCTGTCCAGTCAGGAAGGAGACGCTAATTGAATTGATTAACGATCCCTACCAGCCATTTAATTGTGATGGATGTTGGGGGCCTGCATTGCATCAAGGGATAGAAGTGGGATTTAATTGTCATGGATGTCAGGGGCCTACATCATCAGGCTTTGGCCCTATTATTTCCCTATTTCCACAATAAATAAATATCGCCCTTGATTGTGACACACACTAGAGTTCTCTCCCTTCATTGTGGCAGCAATTTCCCCAAGTTGTGTTCCTTCATTATGACAGCACATCTCTTCAGTATTTAATTGTGACAACGTATATCGTGAGTAACCAAATTAAGACAAGCCCTTGACTGTACCTGTCCAGGGACCTCTCGCTGATGTCATGTTACATAAGGAAGGAGACGCTAATTGAATTGATTAACGATCCCTACCAGCCATTTAATTGTGATGGATGTTGGGGGCCTGCATTGCATCAAGAGACAGAAATGGGATTTAATTGTCATGGATGTCAGGGCCTACATCACCAGGCTTTGGGCCTATTATTTCCCTATTTCCACAATAAATAAATATCGCCCTTGATTGCGACAGCACATTAGAGTTCTCTCCCTTCATTGTGGCAGCAATTTCCCCAAGTTGTGTTCCTTCATTATGACAGCACATCTCTTCAGTATTTAATTGTGACAACATATATCGTGAGTAACCGCCCATGATTGTGACAACTCATTGTATTGCAGGGGAGGAGACATTTATGTGCCAGTGAATGAAATATCTTACAAGGACAGGTAAATGCAACTAATTTGTTTTAAAATCCAGCGAGTTTCAATCATCTCAACTGGATTAATTGCTTCTTTGCATTTGTCATTTGACATCCAGCTGTGTGTGAGCCCAAATTCCATGGAAGGTTTTATTCTAGGGTCAAAAAGAAAATAGAAAAAAAACGCAGCAAGGAAGCAATCAGAGATTGCTCAATTGTATGCCCCCCTTCCGCTTTAATCCGACACTGCTCCACCATTGTTCTGTTTTGTATTGGTCTGTGGAGGCCTAATTTGGCTAATTATAAAAATTCTGTTTCAGTCACTTTTTTCGGCATGCCTCGCATAATACATGTACATATTCCACCCGGGACTTTCGCCAAATTCAAAAATGTGACCTGGTTATGAGACCTACATTCCTTGGGAGTATATTGTGGTGAAATTATGAAGCGATCGTGAACTTTGAATTTTGCATCCAATTCACTCTTTTTGGGGCAATTTCATACTTCAGGACCTATGTGATCTACTTTGGAATGTGCTTTGGACAAATAAATATATCCCATTCATTTAGGTTTGATGAACAAAAGGCCATAACTCTTGAAAATATAACCGAAAGCAGAGAAACTTCACGCTGCACACCTATGGGGTACTGACCACATATCATGCAAATTCCATAATTGTCCATACAATATTAACCGAGATCCAGCCCGGACAAGTCCCAATTCACAAAGATTTCAAGAACAAAAGGGCCATAACTCTTGAAATATACGCGAAACGCGGAGAAACTTCACACTGCACAACTACAGGGCACTCACCACATATCCTGCAAATTCCATACTTGTCCATACAATATTAACCGAGATCCAGCCTGGACAAGTCCAAATTCACAAAGACTTGATGAACAAAGGGCCATAACTCTTGAAAATATATGCGAAACGCGAAGAAACTTCACGCTGCACAACTACAGGGCACTGACCACATACCCTGCAAATTTCATAATTGTCCATACAATATTAACCAAGATCCAGCCCGGACAAGTCCCAATTCACGGAGATTTCAGGAACAAAGGGCCATAACTCTTGAAAATATAGGCGAAACGGGGAGAAACTTTACGCTGCACAACTGTGGGGCACTGACCACATGTCATGCAAATTTCATACTTGTTCATACAATATTAACCAAGATCCAGCCCGGACAAGTCCCATTCACAGAGATTTCAGAAAAAGGGCCATAACTCTTGAAAATGATACCGGAACTCGGAAAAAACTCTACGCTGCACAACTATGAGCCACTGGCCACATTCCATGCAAGTTTCAATCCTGTCCATCAATTATTAACCGAGATATCGCGCGGACAAGAAATTCGGACGGACAGACGGACGGACGGACGCCCCGACAGACGGACGGACAAAGCGATCGCTATATGCCCCCCCTCTAGTTAGAGGGGGGGCATAACAAATAAAATGGTCATCTGCATGGTTCTTGACGGACAGGATGGTAACATGAAAGGCAGGAAATGGTGGTCAATACTGGAAGGTCCGTAGCCAAGAAGTGGTTTTCTGGATTCGGGTGAATCCCCTTTTTGGCAAAAACACTGTTTTTATCAAACAAAAGCTCTTTTCAGGTGGAATAGAACCCCCTATTTGCCCCTTTTTCTCATACAGTGAATCCCTTGATGTGCCCTTTTGAAGCAATAGTGAGCTACCCCTCAAGAGATCCGGGCCTTTGAGTTTGATTGTGAATGGCAGGAAACCAGTCCAAATCTTACCTGGACCTTCCTGGCTACATGGAGAACCAGGTTAAACTTATCATGAACACCCAGATCTTTGTCCTCGCTCTCCTACAAACACAAACACATCTAGTAGTCATGAATTATTATGATTAAATGCATGAGATTTCTCATTCTCTCGTGTCTGGGTCTCCCATGATACAGACCCTCAGCTGGTATGAGAGTAATACATTTGTATTATTGAGTATTCTAAGTACATTCTACCACAGGTTCATGTTCTCTCCAATTTCTATTCATCTGTAAAATACATTTAAACATCTCTATGATCTGTTTTGTTGCAACTTGTAAGCAAATATACAATCTCTCTATCATGAAATAGCAAGTTTAATATAAAAATTCTTCAAAACGTTTATCACACAATATATTATTGCCATGATTACAGCAATCAACTCCTACATATATAGCCTATAGCCATCATTTTGATAAATGGCAGATGTGCACTCAAGTGATATTTGGATGGGTTTCAATCATGTCAAGTGAAATTTGGATGAATTACAAGAGTGTTAAATCACACTTCTTCAGGTAATAAATAAAACGAGAATTGCATCTGGGAAGTGTTGATTTCTTACTTTATTTTATTTTCCATATATGTATTCATAAAAAAAAACTTATTCACACTTCTGATAATCCTTAAATATCTATTGGAAGAATTTTACTAACCTATTTCTTCTAATTATTCAGACAGCAAAACTTAACTCCAGCCTACTCTGCAAATGTTCTACCAATTTCACTATTTATCTTTTCAGTTCTTGGGATAAATAACATATCCATGCCACAGTATTTAGCCTCAGTTGACATAAAGATGAATTTTTTCTGCTTCTAAGTTTAACAATGCTGTTCGAAAATTGAGAAGAAATCTTGCTTTCATACAAACCTTTTCTTCCTCTCCAGGGTCTAAATAGTTGAAATTTATATTAACTCCTCTGAAAAACAGACAGGTGATGATTACATTGAGGGAATTCGCACCTTAAAACAATTCTTGTTTCACAGAAAATTTAATGGTGTATGTGTACATCCATCCCAATATCATTTTAAAACAAAGGACTGCCTCTGTGCCCTGCCGTGTGGCTCCTGACATAAATTTCTAACTCACATTTTTTAAATTCTTGCCTATGCCTTTACTGTGGAGACTATTTTCAACTGGTGACTCAATGTTCCTTTCTTGAAAAATATTTACCATATTTTATACACTCGTTATCAATGGTTCATAATATTCCGGAAATAAAAAATATTCAAGCATAGGTGAAAACTAAACTGAATGAAGCAGAAAAAGCGTCAGTACAAAGAGCAAGTCCTTTGTTTAAAATTTGTACTGGGAAAGGGGCATTGAGGTAGCAAGCAAGACAGACCTGATTTAGCTTGGCTGTGGTTACTCAACAATTGATATTTACATGTATAGGTGATTTATTTTATTGAATATAAAATATGCATTTATATCCACAACATATCTCTCTATGTAGCTGTTCATTTATCTATTTGTCTGTACTTGTGTCGAGAGTTTATAAATGTACATGTACATCACACAGAACCAATGTAAACTCACACCTTATTCCTAAAAGCATATGTGGGCGATTCCATGTCACGTAAGTTACATTTTCATTCCCGATGGGGATGTATTTGTAACATTTGACAAAATTAACAGCCATGACTACACCAATAACAAAACAAATCACTTAAATAAAAGTATTTCTTATAATTTGAATGGGTTTTTGATTAATTTCAGTGAAACTAATTAGCATCTGGGCTTAATTAAAAAAGTGTCACGTAAGTTACTCAGAGAATTAGGGTAGTTTTGGGTCATTTGACGTATGTTAAAAATTCTCTGATTTGGATGTTAGAATCTTAAAAGTTCTCACCTATAGCGATACCTTGAACAATGAATTAGTAGGTATGAGTATAGTTGCCATCAGTCACTTTGCCATATTTCACCACAAGGGTTATAAAGATTGTTAACCAGTGTCACGTAAGTTACAAATGTGCGTCACGTAAGTTACATGGGATGGGTTTCTGGACTATTTATTCAGGAAATACTTGCAGAAATGTTTAGAAATTGAATAATACGATGTAAATATACAGGAAGAACAATTTCTGGGATACTTAACTGTTCATTATTTTCTAATTAATTACCAAATTCATTACCATATTTTCAGTGAAAACATTGGAATTATTTATGGGACTGGACCCTGTACTTGTCTGCAAGTACAGTTTAGAATATCTTAATAGTATACTTTTAGTGGTAACAAAGTTAGAAATACTTAATAGTTGGATTTGCTTTTGACAAAAAAATTATTCCTAGTTTACATGGTTTTGTATATGTAACTTACGTGACAATTTTTGTAACTTACGTGACATGTCACGTAAGTTACACAACTTCACTCGCCTAAATTTCTATTCAACTATTTGTTTTTTACCAAGTTAAGAGGTGGATGTTCCTAGTGGACATAAGGTAGTTTCATTGAGGGAAGAGTTTTTTTATATCTATTGCCTATATTATCTCTTGACAAAATGACCCATGAAAATTTGTCACGTAAGTTACATTGCGATAATCGGATTGAATATTGAGTGAAAATGACAAAGTCTTGCCAACTTCACAAATTTGGCAAGTTTGCATGTTAGAATACATGGTTATTAGTTACTAACATCAGATATAACCAAACTGAGATGAATACTTCAGATTTTACATCTTAATTTGAGGCCTACTAGAAAATCACATTTTATGGCTGTCCGAGTTTGCTAGGTATTTTAATGGTATTTTTTTCTAGAATGTGGACCAGTCAATGACAAAAACTTCTTTTTGTCTTAGTTCAGGCACTGGTTGATACAAAAAATCAACAGATGTCCCAATACTAGCAGTTTGAAATTTGAGCAACTTTCACTCTCTGTCGTGGAATCGCTCAAGTACATAATTTCAGTACCTGTACTTCAGGTAATTGATGAAAAGTCTGAAGGTCAGCAGGAACAAGGTAAATGGCAGGAAATACCCCATATAAACTGTGTACATATACAACTGAAAAAGAAGACAACATACATCATGTGGGTATTGCTTAGTGTTTATGAATATCACTGATTTGGCTTATTAAAGCGTTACACATATTACAATTTACATCAAATAAACAGTGGAAATATTGAGTATTGATGAATACGGTTGTTCTGATTTCTCCAAAATGTTGATGGAAATACTGGATCCATATCTTCCTATATCCCTTTCCGGAAAGTGTCTGATCTACCCCTGAATAACTGTCACTCTTCAAGATTAGAGGCATGAAAAGCTGCTTCTGGGATGTAGTCGCCTCGGTTTCACTTTTACCAGAGGCACCCACAATTATTTAGAATATTATATTTTTTGCATGAAGCAATAGATCTTGTATGAGTGTACATCATAAAGATAATTTTGCTGAAAAATAGACTATATTTAATTAATAAAACTAATTGTGAGGGCCTTTGGTACCAAAAGTTCTCTGCACCAATACGGCCCTGGTGGAACAAGAGAGATAAAACGTTTTCCGAATTGGGCTATACAAGCGGTTTTTAATGAATATTTCATAATTCGGTAGTGAAATGAATCTTTTTGTAAAAAAAAAATCTGTATAATTCCGCTTCAAATCCTGAGAAAGTTAAAAATCTATAATATGCAAAACATTTCCTGAAATTTCACTTTTATCTAAAAAGTGACTATGCATGGATTCTGGCGAAAATTCTTTTATTATTTCTATTTTCTCACATGCACCTACTGACGAAACTATGCGTTTAAGAATTTCATCATCGCTAAAATTGTTTTGTAGAAGTTATTCACAAAATCATTTTTTTCTGCTGAACTGTGAGATTTTTAATTTAAATTTTTTTCTAAAAATATGATCCTGAATTGAATTTTTGTTATTTGACGCATATTTTCATGTTATTGATTAATTATTGGTAGAACATTTTCAAAGAAAATACACCAGGAAAGTGGCAAAACTTGCGCGTTTGAGGTTTTTTGAAATAAATTAATTTATGCGAAACCCTGAATGTAAACTCGCCGATGTTTTTTTCAGAGATGCGAATAAATATTAGTGTCATATTCCAACTATCAATTTATGATTAAATGTGCCGATTCGATCTGGTAATATCAGATATTGATATAACAAACTGTGACAGTCTAACTGGTATAGACTGACAAACACACAAGTAAATTGCCAGATTGGTTTCCATATACACCCACAACATTCAACAAGATTTCGATATTTCAGCTCAATAACTAGCATTCCCAAAATGCAGCACTGCCATGTTCGAGAATAATGAACCTTGACAACCAACGGGATGTTTCTTCCCTCTTGATTTTAATGAAAAGCAAGTTTGGGCACACAATGGACAACTTAGAACTGTGATTAAAGATCACATCCCAAAATTAATATGTTTCTTGTTTGCCATGACTTGGCAATATACATGCAATTTGTTCAAATTCCACAGCCCTGAATTGGAGTCCTAACACAGAATCACGATTTTGAAATATTGTCTGATGTTCAGACTGGGTAACCTGGAAATTTTGACCTTTATTTTGGTCCTCAAAAGAACATCTCCCCCCCCCCCCCAATTTATTGACAAGAAAAATGATTTCTTGATTTTGGTCACCAGTGAACTTACCTAACCCTAATGTATTCACTCACAAAAAAACTGTGATATTTAATGACTTCCTGATTTTGGCTTCAGTGCACGACCTTGCCATCGACCAATTTTGGTAAATGAAACAGCTTCTCCCACAAAAAAAATGTAACTATACATAAAAAATTGTCACATATACAGATGGACGGATTGACAGAAATTGTGATCACAAACATCTGCTTTTTGGCAGGCATATAAAAGTCAGTTTGGGTGAATTCCCAACTTTTGTAAAATAACTTACAGAAAAAGCCAGTAGAGTGAAGGAGGGTGATTTCCAGGTCATCAAACTGTGAATGCCTTTGAATGTGTTGATGTACGGCTTGAGAGCAGTTTCTGTAAAAGAAATATAGTTAAATGGAGTGAGTGAGTGAGTGAGTGAAAAGGATTTAACGTCGCTTTCAACCTTGTTTCAGTCATATCGCGATGAACCAACTAAGCACCACCCAGCCGAGTTGCGTTCTTGCTACTTCAAAGAAGGAACCTTTGAAGCAGCATGGAACCAGACACCCTCCATTCACCCCATAAAACACTGAGGACAGCACACAAGGCACAGAAAAGTGAACAAGACTGAACAGGACAGCTAACTCCCAAAGAACATAATAAAATGAGGGTTGTTCAATAATGGTACCCGTTTCAACCAACCACCCATGAAGCACATTCCCCCATCCCATGTATTTTTTTCTGGACAAGTGAGTGAGTGAATAGAATTTAACATGGCTTTCAACAATATTTCAGCTTTATCACGATGAACCAAGTTAGCACCACCCAGCCCAGTTGTGTTTCTGCTACTTCAAAGAAGAAATCTTTGAAGCAGCATGGAACCAGACACCCTCCATTCACCCTATAAAACATTGAGGACAGTGCACAAGACACAGACAGGACGCTTACATGGTGCAATAAAGACAAGTGATATTACAGCGCTAGACATCACATTATCAAGTTCCTGTTGCTTCTCAGCAAAATGCATTGAAGCAGCAGGAACCTGAAACCCCCCCCCCCCGCTTTTTCTGGACGAGTACTAGACACCAAGAAATGATCCTGCTTTCATGGATCGTGAAACAATTCATGTAAGGGCTGAGACAAAGAAGGGCAACCCAATTCAGTGTTTTGTGGTACATGTAAAAGACAAATTAATGCGGTTGTAACTAAATTAGTACATATACATTACAACTGGAGGAAAAATATAAAATAAAGCACAACTATTGAAACACTTACTGAATCTCTTAATGTTCTCCTTCAACCTACAAGAGAATAAAAGTGGAATGTGTATATGACAGCACACAACTTTTGTTTATATAGAAATATTTTCTATTGTCTAACCACAATACCACTCGGGTTCCATGAAACAGGCTGATACAGTCCAAGTTATACACAAATAGAGAAAAATTACAGACAATCCCTAAATTCAGGCAAATGTAAGCGTGTGTTGCCCTATTATATACAAATACATTTTCCAGAAAATCTCTCAACTTGTCTCTTCTATATTCTTAGGAGGGACAGGTTGCATGAACACTGCTGTCCAGGCCATACTAAAGAATATTTAGAAATTTAGAAAATGATTTAGATCAAAATTAGAGAGCTGTATTATATGTACAGAGAGAGAGAGAGAGAGGCATATTTTTTTGGACACATGGACAGGGGCATATGTTGTACAGAGGAACATATGTTTGTACAGAACAACATGTGTTTGTACAGAGGAACATATGCTTATACAGAGGAACGTATGCCCGTACAGAGGAACATATGTTTGTACAGAGGAACATATGCTCATACAGAGGAACATATGCTCATACAGGGGGACATACGTTTGTACAGAGGAACATACGCTTGTATAGAGGAACATATGTTTGTACAGAGGAACATATGCTTGTACAGAGAAATTAAACATTTATAAACAATGTTACTATTTATAACCAAACCAAACCTGCTTTGATCTATGCCTTAATCTCCGCCAGGAATACAATACAAACGATAAAACGGAAGTTTTAAAACAAAAGTTATCTCCCCTGGGGAGTTATTCCCCGGGGAGTAGTCTCCCTTTAGGGGAGCTCTCTCAGCTCAGACAGGATATATATAGTCTGCCCACAGTATCCACTTCCTCTTTTCTCCTTGTTATAAACCGAGACCTGTGGTGTGCAAGGCCGCGGAGTGAGGGGAAGGATGGGAGGGCCATCAGAGCAAAGCAGGTTTGGTTTGGTTATAAATAGAAACATTGTTTATAAATGTTTAATATTTATTTCCCAAACCTACACCTGCTTTGCTATATGCCTCACTACCAACATATGGAGGTGGGAACCTCGGCCTAGTTGTATTTGCAATGGCAGGCTGAATATCCGCTGAGATAATCACAAACAAGACACAATAATATTCAACAAGAAAACCCTGGTCGGAGACACAGAAGGTAGTCATGGATATAAGAAGTGGCTACTTATCTTGTTGCATGTCTTCATGCATGTAGCTGTGGTCTTGGATGTAGAGCACAA
>JAVTVY010051461.1:0-26864 GCA_036873755.1 Hanleya hanleyi | reverse complement strand
CCAGGGTACGGCTCTGTCCTGGGTCCCGGTTCTCCACCAGGTCCCGGCTGGCAGACTTGTCTTTCTTGAGTTGCGGAGACTTGGATGAACGGGAACTGTAATCCGAGGTCTGCCCAGATCCGTGGTTGTAACGGCTCCGGTATAGAGTCCGTAACTCATCTTCTCCGGTGAACTTGAACTAGGCCGTGTTGGGTCTGTAACTTGTTCACCGTCTTAAAATGTAGCTCCAGGGTACTGTTCTTCGCCGTGGAGCTGTGATCCTGTGTCCGTGATCTGTACTGTTTCACGGGACTGTTGTGAAGATTCCACTGGCACCAGTATCGTTTAAAACGATAAGTTGCTGGTAGGAACTTCGTTTACAGCCAAGTCGTTGAAGAGGGCCTGAGTAGCTTACTTCTCAGCTGGACATCTTGCCAGGTCAATGGCCGCTCTCCAGAGTTGACTGCGTCGCCATAGGTGACTGTAAACACACCTTTGAAAACAAAGAAAATGTAAGTCTTTAACTGATTAAAACTGACGACATGATTCGTTCCATAAATCTTTATAGCTGGGCGACTACGTTGGTTCATAATGAACTACGGGAGAGAAAAAAAATAACCCTAGAGTGCGTCTATAACAATCCAAAAGTTACTGTTTACAGGAGCTCTTTCAAAACAGGTCTTGTCACCAAGACTGCAAAGGAAAAAGAGTGATGGACATGCGCGGAGTGCACGCCACCTGGCGGACGATCGACGCAGCTATCAAGGGAGATAATTTTGTTTGCAGGAGATCTCCAAATGGAGGATATTGGCATTTAAGTGATAACAGGTGAAGATTTGGGACACAAACATAAACTTTACGACGCTCTCAAACTTTTTCTAAGAGTTTAAAAAAAACCCCGAGACACACTTGTTTGGTTTGAAAGGTTTATTATCACCATGCAAAATCTCGGACTCGTTACTTGTAGAATAATAGATGAAATTAGCGATATAAAAAAGACATTATTTTTTTGAAATAACTGTTTTCTAACCCTGGTATTACAACGGATGAAACAGAATCCTAACATGACTTGGAATGATAAAGGCGAACTCCTGGTACAGAATCAGGTGGTCCCCGGGACCCACATGACGGATTTAGTGAATGACCTGATGCGTCAACGCAGGACGCACACGAATCCTCGAGGATGGGAGGTCTGCTAACTGCGACAGAACCGGTGAAATAAACGTAAGAATTAAATTTTTACTTTATTTGGAACGCCCGAATCGTGATATTTCCAACCATATAAAACATATATATGTATGTGAAGTGGTTGTGATGAAATGAGACAGAATGCACGAGGGTGTCTAGTATCAGGCGCTACCCCGGGCTTCGAGTCCTTAAATTACAACCTGAACAAAACCATGTCATTCATTTTTCCATGGTTAAAACTGTAATGATGATGAACTATCTAGAGGCTGTCAATCAAGTGATTGCGAAATATTTTTTTGTCACCCACTGTAAAATATAATGTACATGAATGTACCTTTCTTTGATAAGCTTGCATTTTGTGTTGAACATTGTATTTGTTCAGAACACCAGCCTGAACAATGGAACTGTTATATGGAAATGGAATAGGTCTTTGGATTATGGACGCGGATATTCTCTAATGGACGACGGCTGGATTATGAATGACGGACTAGACGCTTGTAATACATGTGTGGCTAAAGATGAGCAGTGATCGACTACAATGTATATATCATCAAAAAAACAAGAACTTGTGATTCAAAATAAATGTTTATTTATTACTGGTACATGTACATGTGCCACTTTCTACAGCAGCTACACTGTCATGACTGTAGGCCTACATGAACTGTATTCTGACATTAAATTCTGACCTGCAATTTCAAGGAAATCTAAAATCTTAAAATTCAGCAATGACATTGGTCAACTACTTGCCCCCAGCTTGTCTTTGTCTTGTTACCATATGAAAACATAACAGGGCTGCATCTGGAGCCAATTTAGTTTCGGAAAACATATGGGCGCCCAAAACTGTTTTTGTTCAATTTGAAAGGATTTCTGAAGGAAATACTCGTAGAAAAAGCTTTTGGGAGCCTCAATATCAATCTGATTGCATAGCTGGGTACCAGTATTGAATTTCATGGCTCTGCGCAGAAATTCACTAACGAAAATTGGGCCCTCAATAATGAATTAGGAATGGGATGGGAACCTGCAAAAAATTCCTGGATACAGACTTGCGTAAGCAACAAATCTATCTATACTTCCGGATAAAAATGCACAAATCGTGTTAAGATGAATGTGCAAAATTTCACTTCTCAGAGAAAAATTGTCTCCGATATGTACCGTAGCTGAAAATTCCGTTCCCTCTCAGTCAATCATCAATGTGAGACAGACAGTCATAGTTCAATCAGCTGATCAGCCAGTGCCGGTGTCAGTCATGTCAGTGGCACAGTCACGGCTGGTCGGCAAGCCGCCCGATTTATTTAGTTTCCTCCACATTATTCCGTTTGAGGAAATTATCCATTTCAAAAGTTAAAGTCAATTTTTTTTTCAGAGACATATATGATTGCTGGTCTCTTCCAGTGCTTCCCGCCACGGACATAAACACAAAAGAAATGATGACGTAGACAACAAGCTACATGTAGCAATATCGGGAACCCTCAATTTTCCCAAGAAATATAAGCAATAAACGGGCGTTCGAGGGGACCCGACAGTCATAGAGATCACTTGCTTGGACAACTTACCTCCCTTGATGTTCTTCACACAGATATCGTAATAAGGTGGCGAACGAATGTCGGCGAAACATTACGTTTATTTTTTAGTTGAATTTCGGTGTTTTCTTGATTTCTTGAACATCGTAATGATTTAGGGAACTGATAAAACAGTTAGTAGAAGTTTTTTTCTACCTGTCACTTGCGACAGGCATTTTTTTGTTCTACCTGTCACAAGGAAATATTACCTGTCGACGACAAGTGAACAGGCGGACTTTTCGACCCCTGTAGGGGTGGATTATGTGTTGTCTACCAAAATGAAGGTCGAGGTCATAGGTCACTGGCCTAAAAATGAGAAAAAAACCTGTTTGTGTCCGGTCTATATCTATGACAGTTTTCTACCCGCAGTTGCAATTTTTTTGCGAGTGAATACACTAGGTGGAGAGAATGACGTATTATATATATATATCTCGCGATCACTTGATCAGTTGTGTATTATTCAGCTGCATGACACGTGAACAAAGCAGGATTACCCGGTTATTGGACAGGCCCTATTATTGGACACTTAGATGCAGTGGGGCTATTTTCTGAGAATATTACATGACATCTGTAAAACAAAATAAACTTTGCAGTTGATTTACAAAGGCATGTTGATAAATTTCTGCTCACTCACGAAATTTGTGACAAATCCCTCGTTGGAAACATTCTTACAAATTTTTGTGAAAAAATGAATCAGAAATTTTCCTCTTAGTAGGTTCTCAATTTCATACCTGATTCCAGGTATGGTTAAATTCAACAAAATTTGGCTGAAAATGTTCCCACAAATATAGAGAATCTTCATTCTGAATCTCAGTGTGCGAAGCAACTGGGGTTTGGCAGACGATGTATATTTCTTGCCACCACGCCATCTAAAAATAGAACAATTTTGGGAGCAACCAGTTTATGATAGCATGACACATGGCTCACACTTGCAATGGCACTGATTGACTGCAGAGGATAATAGACACTCCCCAAAACGGGAAAATTTCAGGCTGGTCGAATCTTCGATGCTCAAATTGTGATCTACATTGCTGATTCATGTTTAATTATTCTTGGAGGTACATGTGTATACTCAAGACTGTGGAACAAACAATTTGACAGTAAGTTGATTCGTTTCAAATAAATTTGTCACCGAAAAAGTGTCCAATAACTGGGCGCAAACTTGGATGTTCATACAGGGGTTGAAATGTTTGCTCACTGCTAAGGATCCATTGGCCCCCAAGGTGAAAATTTCTGGGAGCCAAACTATTTTCCTAGGCATCACTTTTTACCCCTCGGCCATTTTGGCCTGGGGGTATTGTCGTTGCCATGTACGTCCGTCCGTCTGTACGTCCGTTAACACATTTTAGGCAAAACCGCTTCAGATACAACCACCAAATTTTCAACACTTATTTATCTAGTGCTATAAGTAAGACGCCTATTGAAAGTGGCTTCCCTCGGCCCATATTTTACAGAGTTCTGCCCCTTTACAGATATATTAATTTCTATTTCTGTCCTATATGCCTCAATGTAACCAACTATATCTGCAGAACTGTGTTCGGTATAGCTACTATATTTTGGAAACTTATTTATATTGTTGCATTCTACAAGCCAACAAAGGATAACTCGCCTCGGCTTATGGAGTTATGCCCCTTTCGGATGTAATAATCTCCAATTTTGTTATCTGTAGCTGAATGTACAAGTTAAATCTATACAGATCCATGTTTGGTACAGCTTATTCGTCTCTGTTCTTATTTTACAGAGTGCTAAGTGAGATGCCTATCGAAAGTGGCTCCCCTCGACCCATATTTTACAGAGTTATGCCCCTTTACAGATATATAATTTTCTGATTCTGTCCTATATGCCTGAATGTACTACCGGTATATCTTGATCATCCCACATAGAACTATCTCTTCCCCAGTTCACACTACACATCATGGGTCACAATCACTTGGGGAAAGCCGAGGGGTTTTGATTAGATCAATCTCATGTTTTCTTAATAAAGTGACAATTGATACTGTGTTGATTTAGTTCCTTTGTTTTAAAACATTACCCTGGAATCATTCAACTTGTTTAATACAATGAAGGAACATCATAACTGATCAATGTCATCTGAGCTAACACAGAATTACTGTGTACAATAGAGACTGAACTTGCATGATATTGGTAATTTATGCAGACTGGACATGTTCATTTCTTCTGCATAATCAGGCGATCCAGACTCACCATCATGCTGAGACTCTGGGACTAAGTTATTCCTACTTTTTGGGGGTCTTGGCTAAATTAAACTCCAGGAGCCAAGATTTTTTTTTTATTATCGGTAAAATGAGAAGATATCACTTTTGTAATCTCTGTGTTTATTATGTAGGTTTCCTACATGTAAGTAATTGATGATAGTTGACATTTTAGGCTTTATAAATAATAAAGTAAATATACTGACTAGGACCATTCTATAAATTATGAGCCTAGAACAAGAAATTTTGAAATTTACATTCCAATCTCTTTTTAACTTGCATTATATCAATGATAGAGCAGATGATAAAATACAACTAATGATTTCAGAATATGCACCAAACAAAGGTATTTTCATGCCAAATATTTATAACCTTAGTATGGTATTTGATATTTTGGGTCAAATTTGAATGTAATTAGTTTGAGAAGGCCCCTCTGAACAGCAAAAGTTAATTCTGGAGAACCAAAATATAATCACAATGTATTGTTTATGCAGTAGTAGGTGCCTGTCATGCATCATTGATTTTTGCTTAGATTTTTATTGGTAAAAAATGTTGTCATTTCAACTGCTTGATCTGCATGTCACACACATGACGAAAATGCATGTTACTTTGTGTAACATTAGTTTATCAGAGAAATTGAAAATATTCAAGTTTATAAATTACCATGTTGGAGAGAAGGTGTATGTTAAAAAAAACCTATGAAATCTTCCAATGCAAATAATTAAAAGAACAAGAAAGAACAGTCACACACGTGACATCACATGTGTGACAGAGTAGCGTCACGTGTGTGACGGCAATTCTCCTGGCATGCCTGAGCTGCTGCTGTAAAATTTAAATTTGCATCACTATGTTGAATTCCGGGCCGTATCATCTTCACTGGGCAAGTCTTGACCTGGCTTTGCACTTGCACCAGTGCTCTGACTCATGCTAGATCACACCCTGCATACCAAACGGCTGCTCCAACTTCTGCCGGAGGGAAATTTCAAATTTGAGAAGCTAAGTAAGTTCAGATTTTTCATTTTTTGGTAGTTTTCACATATATACTACTAGAAAATTTAATGAGAAAATGTTCTCAAGGGGACGTTTTAGCAATTCGTGTGGAATTTTCAACTCGTCCTTGTATTATTTTTTAATTACAATTCATTTTATCTGACATTAACCCTTTCGCCGATTATTTCCCCTGACAAAAGTGACCTGCTGACGATCAATTCCCTGAGAACTGTTAAAATTTGTATATGTTGTCTTTGGAATGCTAGAAATTGCGTTTGCGTCCGAGATTAGCAGAAAAACATAAGAAACCTGTCTCCACAATACACACTCCAGTGTTATTTGCTCTAGTTTTATAGCAAAATAAATAAAATAGCATACAAAATTAGGTTTTACTGCGAGAGAATGCGCTTTCCCCAGCTTTCTCGACTCAAAAACATCAAAATCCAACGGAGAAATCGTCTTTTTTCGACCGCATTTGACAGCGTTTTTCTCGAGTTTTACTCGGCCAATTTTCATGTTTGACCTCTCATTGCAAAGAGCGACCTTTCACCTTTCTACACAGGAAATAACCTTGAATGGATGGCAAAATAAAACGGAGGATACGATTGGATTATAAAATGATGTCATTCCATCCTTCCAGCCACTGTCTACGCTCGTCTCAAATCTGTTGGCTGCTAGTGGTCACGCGGGCAAAATTACGCATACCGATTGGCTCGTCGGCTCAATAACGCAGCTTGCTGCCGACATTTTGAAATGTGTTCGACAAACTTTGCGGATCAAGACTCGTAAAAATATGGAAATAAACTTTGCCGGTCATCGTTGGCAGTTTCAGTCGTCTGGGGAATATTCACCACGCTTTACCAGTCATGTAACATAAAAAATACAGGAGTTAGGATGAGGTTTTCGATGATTTTTTCCATTTTTGCGGCTCGCTGCCGAGATGCCCGTCACACGGTATGTGGGGAAAAATGCATTTTCATTCCGATTTTTTTCGTTCAACATCTAAATTTGTTTTATTTATTTTTCAAACAAGCAAACAATTTCGAGAATCAAATTGATCAGGGTTTCGGCTTTCCAGAAGTATACAGTGTTTGATAGGTTTCCGTTAAAACGAATGCAAAAAAATAAAAGTGCTGTACCCATCGTGATAGCGAACAGGTTTAAAGCTAACCCGATCTACCGGGGATGGTCGTACGGGTGGCACTCTCGTTATCCCCGTGTACCGGGTTTAATCGGTGAAAGGGTTAAGAGCTACAGGGGTCAAAATGTTCGGTCGTTCACTCGTTTTTACGACCAAAAATATCTGCTGACGAGTAAAATTTAAGCCCAGGTCGTCCTCAGGACTGACGATCTCATAACTTAAGGATATGACAGCATTAGTTTCCTCGGAACAATTTCACCCATGCACTTTCGCTTACAACAACAACACGAACTTGCCTAGCTAAATAATATATAGCCCTAAAGAGTATGAGGGCTATACGTCGGCTTCAGTCACCTCCAGCGAGGGTTTTAGATAATTTTATTACGAGTCACCCACCTCTGAACCTGCCGTACATCTAAACTCTATCCCCTCCTGCACAGTATTTCAAAATCTTGCACACTATTGTGAAATTTTCCAGTCGGAAACTTCTAGCTCTCTGCGCGCCATGTTGGTGACGTCACTCTTTACGGTTAACATGGCGCGTTTAAAGTGGAAGTCGTCTGGGAAATTCAGACGGCGATATATTCGTTACTATTTCACAATAGTGTGCAAGATTTTGAAATAGTGCGCAGGAGGGGCTAGAGATTAGATGTACGGCAGCTTCAGAGGTGGGTGATTCGTAATAAAATTATCTAAAACCCTCGCTGGAGGTGATTGGGGCCGACCTATAGCCCTCATACTCTTGAGGGCTATATATTATTTAGCTAGAACTTGCCGTGGCTGACAGCACTTTTATATTTGCATCATGAATGCTTGGCCAACAAAGTATAAAATCATCTTCGGGGTTTTGGGGGGCTTGATAACGCCCCTGGGCTGATGAAACCCATTCCTCACAGAATATTGATGATAATCAAACATGCCAAACACCAGATGAAATTCCCACGCCAGATGAAGTTGATGTAGAACAACAACAACAACCATTCAGAATCACGTGTAGAATCCAGTGGGAATGATGTACAAATCAACCAGTGCCTCAGTGAAAGTTTATAGCTTTCATGGAGACAAAAAGAGATCCTCATTCCTGGTTGCATTTTGATAATGAAATTGAAAGTAACAACTTACTTTGAGTTTTGTCTTGAATTTGACAAGTCAAAGAAGCCATATTGCAACTTCCTTGTGCACCTAATTATGATACAACACTATAATTGTCTTATAAATTGTCTTGTAAATTATAATATTATGCAGGCATGAGGATGTGTAAGATATTATTCTCCACAGTTTTTTTCTTTTTCCCCCTTTCAAGTTTCCGTTCTGGAAATTGCCTTTTGGCAGGAGTAAATAAAAATTTGAAACACCCAATTAAGATTAAAATTTAAGTTGAAGGTATACTGCACGATACAAGTACCATACATGTATGTAATGGATGACCTCAATATCACTGGGATGACCTCAATTTTTCACGAGGTCATCCTCTGGATCCACCGGATGACCTGGAAATCCTGAACATTTTGATCCCTGGCTATATTGCAACATAACAGTGATTAGATACTTAAAAAATCATCTATTTGTGTATCATCCACCAAATAAGTTATAGATATATGAAGAGTAGTTCCACAACAGCAGGCTGATAGCTTGTAGTTTCAAATAGTTCAATCTACTTCGGTCAATGTTAGTTTTTCTAGCTCATGTATGTTCGTATATGGTACAAATACCGCCGGAGGAGCATGTCTCGAAGATATGATTACCGCCGGAGGATCTAATCTCTAATTGCGTTTGTGTATATACACGATCAGGCCACTTTACTATATGTTAACCATGCAGACATAGCCATGATCATCACTAATTTTATCCTTGTCATTTACGCTCCATCGTGCCAACTCGTGTATTGGCCTAGGTGTTCTCATCAGCAATTTGTAACCCCCTAAACTGTCGGTGAATCAACGAAATTTCTGACGGTATGAGGTATACAATCTGCCGCCGTGAGAATGTTGCGAATGTGTATCCGTCAGATACAGTCTAGGTATCGGATAACCCTCAAACACTTTTGAGAGCATTTATTTAGAGCACCATTAAGCGTTTCTGAACAAGAAGTACCGTAATAGATAACAATTTCTGAGTTTATTGAGTTGTTTAAACTACACGTTTAAATTGTGGAAAACTTAGGTAATAAAAGCTAGGTGGCAACTCACTAGGTTAGCGTAACACTATGATGAAGATCAAAGCAGTGATGCGAACAATGTGATAAAACAATAATAACATAATGACTGAAAATAAATCCGAAATGGTAAATATCGTAGCTAGTCTGCTAGTACTCACCACGGCATGTGCAAGAAACTCGGACGCGGACGTAGTGTGCACACGCACTGACATCCCGGCTCACGTACGGCTCTCCAACCGGTCCAAATTTAGCAGATGGGAGGTCCGATTATAAACAGCTATATTTGAATAAATATAGGTTCCCCCGGCCCCAAACGTATTTACCCCTACAAAGTTTCTACAATATATCACCTTCCCTACGCTACAAATTAATTAATGTAATTTATGATTTTATTTGGTGGATCTAAATTCGATTTAAACGGAGTAGTAGTGTGAATCCAGGGTCTGAAATAACGGTCGGACATCGGACATGTCCGATCAAAATCCGCCCTACGCCAAAAAAACCAAAAGTCTCCGGACAAAATTCTAACTGGGAAGCATCATCGGACAATTTAAGTTTAGATCTCGACTTTATTCTCCTTGCAAAGTTCGTCAGATTAGCTTATTTCTCTCGTAAAATGTAGATAATCACGATTGACAACCCATTGCATTTCGGAAATGGCTGTCATGTACCATGCGGGAATCGTCGTGTTGTTAAAAAAAGCGGAAGTTTTGATGAAACTACTGTCTGCGCTTGCGCGAGGCATGTTCACCAAAACGAGGGTTGATGTATTGATCAATAGCCCCTATCCCTCTAGGCGAAATTTACACTGGTTACGAGTTTTCCCGCTGTCCCCCGAAGTGATATGGTAATGAGCTTTAGCCATAAAAGGATGTTTCCGAGACCCCGAGTCGAATGATAATGAGCTTCTGCCATTTATGGATGTTTCCGTAAGAGTTCTATATTTTCTCTCGGGGAATACACTTGATCGAGGTGGAGATTGCAGATCTAACCCAAATTCACGTTACAGCTTGGAACTTTCACTTTCCAATGTGCGGCAACAACAACAACGATAAATGGTTGTTGTCAACGACTAAAACTTGCCGTTTTCAGTGGTTTTAGGCGAATAATGACAGTTTAACAACACAAGTAATTAGGTATTAATTAAACTATTTTCAATGATCTTGTCAGTCAAATTTATTTATGTGAAATTTGGGCACATTTAATATGGACGTAAAAAATAAAAAATCTCATTTTCAATTTTTTTATTGTTCAGCTCCGATACGTCAAGCTGTGTCTCCTCTTAACTTGACTTCTCTTTGTCTCGATTCAGCTTAAATCAACAGGATGGGTTTTTTTTCATAAAAATTATTTTATGAAAAACATCTAACAATAATATCATTTTTACCTGATGAACTTACAAAAAACCCCAAATTTTTCTGTGCATTTTCATCATTCCTACAGTGCCAAAATTGGCCGAGAATGCATCTCCAGCAACCTAGAAACATTTGGCTTCCGGGACCTAGGCGGCCCCTGGACCCCGGCCTGGGTTTGCTGGGATACTAAAATGTCAGATCAAATTGAAATTCCTTATTTCAGACCCTGTGAATCCCTTCTCCAAGTTAAACGAGAATGCCTTGACCGACACCATAGGTCTACAAAAGACGATTGATTTCACCCTCTTGCATTACCAATGAAACATTTATTTACCCCTCACCAGAAAGACAAATATTTACCTGAAAAATTCATGTAATTATATTTGTGAAAAAAATATGAGAAATTACGTCAAAACACTTGAAAGAGAGCGAAATTCAGCTTTTTTTGGCGGAGTCATGGACGGCTGAACACCTACGTACGGTTGTGTTTGATTGGACGAAAGTGAATATGCTGGACAGCGGCCTGAGGTCAACATATGGTCAGCGTATAGCGTGTGCGAGTTAAGTCTCATTGATATATGACTGGCTTTCTTTGGTAGGCCTTATGTTCAGAACTGATCCATGCGATGATAGGACCCAACTATGGTGATTCAAGCGAGATTTAGGCCTCAGACCATAAATGACGAGGAGTTATGTATTTAACTCCTTGGATTTAGTTTAAAGATGTTCCTCACCGGTTAAGGATGGGAACTATCCTCGATCTTCCTCACCATCCTCCCCACAGCGCATGCTCCATTTCGCAGGCTCATTTACCATCCCTGCCGCCAATAGCGGAAGTTGACCTTTACTACGTTGCTATGACGTATAGGGGAAAACCAACGAACGCACGGTTCAGTTTGAATCCGGCTGAACAAGTTACAACTCCTTCAGTGTTGCACATGAGCGAACTACTTTTCATATGCTCTGTCCAGATAAACAGGGAAAATTATCTCCAGATAATTTGCTTTTAACGCTAGGTCAACAGAGGTACATGTATTATGCAGACTTGAAAAGTAATCGAAATGTTCGGTAAACATCTATTTTACTATATATGATGTCACTTCCGGCGATGTGCGCGAAGGCCCCGAATCCGGTCCAAAAATCTGACTGGTGGCTGGGGTGTTATTAGACCCCCAGCGAGGTGGTTGCTTCCTCGCCTTTGCTGATGCGCACAACGTAGCACATTTATTTGTAGCGCGAATGTCAAATGACGTTGCATTACATGTAGGTAGTCTCCCTTCGATCACGCTGATAACAGCACACGACATAGCAACGTCAATAGTTTTCCGGCCACTTTTAGAGGAAATCTGCGTCGAACGATGTTAGGAGTCAAACGAGTTCGGTGACTCCATTATTGGATGGGAATAATTAGCTATAGGCTTTAACAGTTCGACAATTCCATGAGCAAATTATCATTGAATTCAGATGGAAATGGTCCAGTCTGAAAGACAATGACCACGTGAACATGAACAGCGCCCATTGATATTCGGTGGTGTGTGATAATTTTTGGAGCAAAATCGTACAATTTAAATTTCATCATTTTGTTTTTATAAATTAGACCAAAACGCCCCGAAGGTGGCGTCATAAGCTTGAAAGTGAGTTCGATGACTTAGTAATTTTTTTCTTGAAATGAATATTTCCAATGTACATCCGTGCAAAATTGTGTGAAATTCGGACGATGATTTCTTAGGGTGAGGAACGTCCTTTTATCGGGCCTTATTAAGACTGTGGTTCAAGCCAGATTTAGATCTCAGACCATGGTGTGTTTAACTCTGTGGATTTCGCTTTAAAATAGTATCTTTTTCATTTGTTAGATGGATTCAATATTGAGTGAGGACGGTACATTCATCTATCTCGGCCAAGAAGAGACAGTGGTACGCCGGCGGTAATTGTATAATATTATTATTGACTCCGGCGGTAGTCAGATCTCACTCCGCCATATGTTGTATCACCACTTCCACACAAGTCATATTCATGCGTCTTAAAATCATCGAAATGCTTCCTTTTCACATATAAATATCATTTTGCCATTAAAAGGCAACCTCGTTTTACATAACGATCGTAGGTGTATTCTTGATTAATTAGATAAAATGCATATTTGCTGTAGTTTTTCTTAGAAAGATTTCTAGATTCGGCTTCTAATGGATGTAATTGTCTATTTAGAATTATCCCGTTCTCAAAAACACGTCAGCTAGTTAACATGGTTAAATAAACGTACCATCTAACGATTGAAACAATTTGATATTGTTGATAGGGTATGGTTCTGACATATCAACGTAAAAACCAACAAGTTGTCCTAGTATTTTTCACGATCTTCCCTCCGGCGGAAGTTCACCCTCCGGCGGAAGTTGGAGCAGCCGTTTGGTATGCAGGGTGTGTAGATTGCAACATTGTTTCAGTTTTGCCTGGAATGGAGCAGGTCAGTCTCCATGAACCATCAGAATTTTCCACTGTAGTACATGTATGTGCTTTAAAGGCATATACGCGCCAATTTTTCTGTCATTTTCTCATCTGCTTTTCTGAGTGCAGCACATAACGCAAGACTGCTTGGATTTAAGATTTGTCTTTCTTAAACATTGATAAATATGTGCACATCCAGCTATTCCTGAATTATCCTATGAAGTATAGGGTCTCATTTGCAAATTGTCCGGTAATGAGTCAGTCAGTCCATCCGAATCCTTTCCAGACCCCTAGTCAGGATTAGAAAGGGGCATGGGGGAAATACCATCATAGCACTTATAGCCCGGGGGGCCCCTAGCCGCCAGAGACCGCGCGGTGCTCTTAGAGCTCTCGGAGCCATTTTTGGGACATTTCAGACCTATCCAAGAGAAAGAACTATCAGCCTATATAAATTGATATTTTTTTCAGAACTGGACACCTTTAAATTATTTCAAACAGGTGATCGTGCGACTTCATTATATATTGCAAAACGAAAATGTAGGTTTTGTCAAATGTGAATTATTGTGTATGCAAATTTGCTGTAAATAAACAGGTTCTCGAGTTACTCGTCAGAATGAAGGGATTGCTGTTATTTTTCTCCGATTTGATAGCTCGAGTTCGGGGATGTCACCTGGATCACTGCACGGAGCTGTTGAACTTTTGTTGATGTTGTTAGATCTACAGTCTCTGCTTCGATATCAGGCTCAGATGTCGTCGTTGCTTTTTCAAAAAACGACCTGACATGCCTGATAGATTTGCAGTTCTTTGCACCACTTCCCATGCTCCCCTAACGTTTTTTGGCTATTCTGTCGCTGCTTGGCATGATCAAAAATGAAAAGTTTGCTCAAACTTCAAAATTTGACAACATGCTGATCAGAACGCCACGTGGTGAGCAAACTTTGGCATCAAGGGAAGCAATCTGATGCCGCATCGATGGACACTCTCCCATAATGGGGGATATGCGCCTCCTTGTATGAAAAACTTGAAAATACCACACGTGGCCCAATTGCGGAGAGTAAAAAAATTGTAGCTCTTCTATGAAGTAATAAAGGCTGGAAATCACTGGAAATGACACCATAGTCCTGACAAAATATTTTACACTCTTCGCGAGCATGGTGAATGAAACAGTGCCTTCAGTAGTGATAAATTCAAGGGGTCACTTCGCCTTTTCAGATTTAGGTCAGTGAGAATTTATCTATTTGTTTCTCTTTTTTAGCCCACCATCACCAGATGGTGGGCTGTTCAAATCACTTTTCGTCCGTGGTCCGTCGTCCGTCAGTCAGTCAGTCAGTCCGTCCGTAAACAATTCTTGTTACCGCGATTTCTCAGGAACTACTGCATGGATCTTTTTCAAATTTGGTACACAGATTCCCCTTGGGGTCTAGTTGTGCAAGAAACCTTTTCTGGTCCGATTCGCAAATCCAATATGGCCACCAGGCAGCCATCTTGGATATCCCCATGAAACCTTGTTACCGCGATTTCTCAGGAACTACTGCATGGATCTTTTCCAAATTTGGTACACAGGTTCCCCTTGGGGTCTAGTTGTGCAACATACCTTTCTGGTCCGATTCGAAAATCCAATATGGCCACCAGGCAGCCATCTTGGATTTCCCCCCTGAAACCTTGTTACCGCGATTTCTCAGGAACTACTGCATGGATCTTTTTCAAATTTGGTACCCAGGTTCCCCTTGGGGTCTAATTGTGCAAGAAACCTTTTCCGGTCCGATTCGAAAATCCAATATGGCCACCAGGCAGCCATCTTGGATTTCCCCATGAAACCTTGTTACCGCGATTTCTCAGGAACTACTGCATGGATCTTTTTCAAATTTGGTACACAGGTTCCCCTTGGGGTCTAGTTGTGCAAGAAACCTTTTCTGGTCCGATTCGAAAATCCAATATGGCCACCAGGCAGCCATCTTGGATTTCCCCATGAAACCTTGTTACCGCGATTTCTCAGGAACTAATGCATGGATCTTTTTCAAATTTGGCACACAGGTTCCCCTTGGGGTCTAGTTGTGCAAGAAACCTTTTCTGGTCCGATTCGAAAATCCAATATGGCCACCAGGCAGCCATCTTGGATTTCCCCATGAAACCTTGTTACCGCGATTTCTCAGGAACTACTGCATGGATCTTTTTCAAATTTGGTACACAGGTTCCCCTTGGGGTCTAGTTGTGCAAGAAACCTTTTCTGGTCCGATTCGAAAATCCAATATGGCCACCGGGCAGCCATCTTGGATTTCCCCCCTGAAACCTTGTTACCGCGATTTCTCAGGAACTACTGCATGGATCTTTTATAAATTTGGTACCCAGGTTCCCCTTGGGGTCTAGTTGTGCAAGAAACCTTTTCCGGTCCGATTCGAAAATCCAATATGGCCACCAGGCAGCCATCTTGGATTTCCCCATGAAACCTTGTTACAGCGATTTCTCAGGAACTACTGCATGGATCTTTTTCAAATTTGGTACCCAGGTTCCCCTTGGGGTCTAGTTGTGCATGAAACCTTTTCTGGTCCGATTCGAAAATCCAATATGGCCACCAGGCAGCCATCTTGGATTTCCCCATGAAACCTTGTCACCGCGATTTCTCAGGAACTACTGCATGGATCTTTATCAAATTTGGTACACAGGTTCACCTTATGATCTAGTTGTGCAAGATACCTTTTTCGGTTCAAATTGGAAATCTAATATGGCCACCAGGCGGCCATCTTAGATTTCCTCATGAAAATTTGTTATCGTGATTTCTCAGGAAGTACTGCCTGGATCTTTCTCAAATGTGGTAGACAGGTTGCCCTTGTGGTCGAGTTGTGCAACATACCTTTCTGGTCCGATTTCTAAATCCAATATGTCCATCAGGCGGCCATCTTGGATTTCCCCATGAAACTTTGTTATTGCGATTTCTCAGGAACTACCGCATGGATCTTTATCAAATTTGGTACACAGGTTCCCCATGTCACCTAGTTGTGCAAGATACCTTTTCTGGTCCGTTTCGAAAATCCAATATGGCCACCAGGCGCCCATCTTGGATTTCCCAATGAAACTTTGTTATCCTGATTTCTCAAGAAGTACTGCATGGATCTTCCTCAAATACCTTTTTTGGTCCGATTCAAAAATCCAATATGGCTGCCAGGTGGCCATCTTGAATTTCCCCTTGAAACACTGTTATCTTGAATTCTCAGGAAACATTTCATGGATCTTTCTGAAATTTGGTACACAGGTCCCACATGGGGCCTAGTTGTGCAAGATACCTTTTCCAGTCCGATTCGAAAATCCAATTAATACGGTATTCCCGAGTTGTGACGTTGCATCACAAGAGTCGATGGATTAAAGGGTCGGGCATATTCTATATATTGACTATAGAGAATATCCATATCTTCACCTTCCATATCAAGGAGTTAAAATAATTCGGAATTAAAATGTATTTCGTCAAATTTTAAATCAGTTTTCTTTAGTCCATGCAGTTGCAAGTGAACTGCCCCACCCTTTCGTCTGCCGGCAGGTCAGCTACATGCAGGGACGTCACTCTTGTGACACAATGTCACAACTCGACAACTGTAAACTACTGCATGTTTCGATCCAAGGGAAATAATCAAGATTCAGACACTTTCAAATTCGAAGTTTCAACATTACTGCGCGGACCGGATCCCTTCAGTATTAAGTATTGTACCATCTTATTATTTTCGAGCATGGTATCTTAAAAGAGATATCTCAAAATAGCCCAATAAACAGAACAGAATTAGCATTCGTTCCAAATTATAAAATCTTAAGTATGCCAAAGTGTCAAAGAGATTTTTCTTCGCTTCCAGTACTCAATGATGACACGTGCAAAAAAATAAATAAAATAAAAATACTACAAAACGAAGACGAAGGATCCTCCGTACATGTACATTCACTTTCAGACTAACTTTGCTCATTTCTCTTGTACTATAACAACCGACATAAGTTCAGTTTCTAGAAATCTTGAAACTCCTGAAACTTAGAAAGATTATATCTTGGTGTTTTCCAGTGTCGCTTTTTCGATCTTTTTCGCTCAGATTCGAAATCCTGTAAACAAAATTACAACTCAATCGTCTCAGTAACAATGGACAAAAAGATCCTCTTGTCATTAGCTTACAATTATCGGACAATGGTGGGCGCCAAGATCCTTCAGGATCTCTCGTCTTTGATAGGCGGCATGTACAACACAAGGCTTCTATTCTATGGATAATTTTGTTATTGCTGTGGAGCTGATCTTTCGTTGGAGATATCCCAACATTTTCAAAGATGAATTTGTTTATCATCCCGAGTTTATCATCATAATACAGAATGATTATTGAATACATCGAATAGAACAGTATACTGTTGACATTTACAGTGTTTGGGGGAGTTCCGAATCACGGGGAGTTGCGGATCACTTTCCTAATTAATGCCTGATATTTCTTGAAGTAAAGTATCTGATTAAAACTTTTTAGGTTTATTGGAACGTCTGTTTCCGTGGACTGAAATGAATGTCAAACAACGGACCTGGATTGTTTCTTTTCCGGTCAATTCGGTAACGTAATACTTCTGGTACTGTACAATAACAAATTGCCACAGAGTCGAAAAACACGTGCGATTTTTCCAGTAGTGAATCTGCGCAAAATAAGGTGGGTTTAGGCGGTATATTCAGTATTTATTTAAATGACAGAATCTTGCTAAATGGCCAAACAAAATATCTAGTGATTTGCGATAAATGTTAACTGACCAGCATTGTAATATAATGGCGCTATAGAGATGTCAATTCCGAATCAACGAAATAAGCGCCGTTCATAACTTGAAATCGGTGAATAAGGGACCGTCTCACAACTAATACAACAGGTGTAAAACCGACTTTAAGGAAGATTGGTCAATCCATGGCATTGTCAAAAAAAAAATAAAAAAATGAATCAATGACAATATCCTTGTAACCGGAACTATGTACGCGAATCATTCCAAACCTTGGTGAACAAATCATTTTTTCGATATTACATCATCATATTCAATAATTTCAGACATATCTACTCCAATATAGAAAGTTTTATATAAATAAAATTGTTCATCACTGAGCGAGGTTTCTACGAGTTCAATAACTGGATGTCCCTTTATTAACACTATCTGGTCTGGAAGATTTGGGGTGTATCGCAGGTGAGGGGTGGGCGGGAGGGAGTCAACCCATATATTTTCGCTATCCATAGGGCTAGAGCGCTGCAACATAACACACAGTATCTTCTGTTCAAGCTCTACCTGAAAGAGTAACAAAGCTTAAGATGAACGCTATGATGACGTCGAGTAACGTCATCTCGTCAACCATTTGTCGACTATTTTTTGGACCGATTTTTCGAAATTCTAATTTTCCGATTTTTCTTTCATAAACTACCAAATAAAGTAGAGAATAACTACTTTTGCCCAATAAAATACTTTCTGGTACTTTTAGGCGAGAAAAATTCGAAGAAATGGACAGAACTGGCTGGAAAAAAAACGAATTTCTGAGATACCACACGGCCGCCTTTTGAATTTAGCCATGATCCTCTGCTCGGCCAAGTCCTAAAATGACTCCAATATGATAAGCTTTAAAGTCACGAAGTTCCCGCTTCCTTTGTTTTGTCGTTATGGAGCAGTACAGGAAAGTTCACAAGCTCACCCTCCATGATTGTCAGACATCGTATCTTAAAATGTTCTAAAAAATAATTAAATTGAGATTACAATGCAATTTTGTAGGCTCGCTCCAAGATAAATATACTTCAGAACATTTTCGACTCTAGATCTGCGTGTCATTTGTGCCTGGACTGCAACAGTTGAATATTCGCTCACAGGGCGGGGAGAATTAAGACAACATTGGAATCTTCTCCAGGGTTTCACCGGCCTATGGATGATTAGCAGATGGCCCCTCAAGCCTATAAAAATTCCATTCTCAGTGCCTGTAACGGCCGCTAGATGGCGTGATCCGCAACTCACCAAAATGATGCGCAACTGCCCGCGCTGGTGCACTGAAGCGGAGGTTATTTTCTCATCGATTGACAAGTCCGATTGAAGATTTCTTTACATACAATTATAGACGACAGATTTCCCTAGAATATAAGACCAGCAGTTGCTCTCACCTCCTAAAAGAACAAGCGCTAGCAGTCTGGACGTGAAAAGTGATTCGGAACTCCCCCAAACACTGTATGAATGATTGCACATGTTTGACATATGGGTTATACGACACTAAATGAATTGATTTAACCTATAAGAATGATCATGAAATATAACAATATGCTTTCACATGATGAGATTTATCCTGTATGGGGGCATACATACAGTATGTATACATGCTCGAAGTGTGGGGGGGGGGGGGGGGGCGTAAGGGGGTGGGGTCAAAATTTCTGATTTTGAGTTGTACATACTTTTCAGATGTCCCCAAGTGTTATACAGTAGGACTTGTACATGTATATTACCGATACCAAACAAGGTTTCATTCGCATAACCGTACTTAATTCTCCTTCTCTTGTGGTCATGCGTTTGGCATTCTTTGCTGATTTTTGTTTTCTGTGTGTATGGGGGGAGGGGGGGGGGTTATGTTGGGTATTGTCAGAAAAGCTGCTTTGATGATGGTGATAGGCTCTAAGTCACTCATCACCTCATCAAATCTACCATCTTTACCTGTAGTTCAGAGGTCACACACGTGACGTTTATTTTGGTCACACGTCACCTGACGACACATTCATTCCTCCCCTCACATTATACAAAACCAAAGATGTTTTCAAAGACAGTTGGAAACCTGTAAAGAAAAAACCTTGGGCAAACCACCTGTTCTAAATAACTTTTCATAATCCTGATACAATCACAGATTTTTTCAACAAACCACTTCATGTGGAAATTTACTTTTTTTGTGAGTCACACATGACGGATCATTGAAACCCATGCTAAGCAAAAGTTTTTACATTAATGTCAGCTTTTGACATATGATAGTTTAGTCCAGCTTCATAGCTTCAATTACATTACAAAGTTAATCCTTGCTGTTTATATTTTTTTCTGTGTAGTCAATAGAACAATCCCAAATATGCTTCTGAATGTCACACACCTAATTATAGAATGGCCCACTACAGAAACTATTTAAATAGTCCGCTTCGTGATTTTCCTCAAAGTCCGCTTCCGGATCTTTCTCAAATCCGCAATTTCGTGCATTTGTATAATCATGTGCACTGATTATTATTAGGTCTTTCCATTTCCAATGGATAGAGGGTCCAGACCACTATTAAAATTTACATTGGCGGCAATGTTAAAACAAACTTTTAACGTAATTGCATCACCTCGATTCATTAATTACATGTAAGTCTCGACTTCCATATTTCGGCCAGAAGTACTTTAATTCAAGTACTATACCCGGACAGACTTCTTGGTCGCCCATTGAAATTTGGACTTATGCGCACTGCTACAAATGACGTCATAATTTTGGCTTTTTTCTCTGCTTTCAGAAAGCGGTGCACAGGCACCCAAATAGTCCCTCTTAGCAACTCCTTACTAGGTCTCGAGTTAAAATCAAACTCTAAGCGGAACCAAAACATATACCATACTCCAATCACCTACCACTGGCCTTCAATTATTCCTCGCAACAGAGACTGGAAAAAATATTGAAAACAATTCACTTCTCTGGCAGAGGTTGCCTAAAGGGGGTTAACGGATCGGCACTATTTTTAATGGTGGCCTGGTACCTAGACCTATTGTTATTCTACTGATATTTATACGCCCGCCAAAAGGCAGACGTATTATATGTGATGACGGTTTCCGTCTGTCCGTCCGCCATGTCCAGTTCTAATTTTTGGTGAGTGGATACCCTATGGGGAGACGATGTGTCGCGTACCAAAATGAAGGTCAAGGTCAGAGGTCAAAGGTCACTGGCCTAAATAAAACAGAAAATCACTGAAGTGTTCGTGTCCGGTCTATATCTGTGAACGTTTTCAATCCACAGTTGCAAATTTTTGTTAGTGTATACGTTAGATGAAAGCGATGTGTCGCGTACCAAAATTAAGGTCGAGGTCAGAGGTCAAAGGTCACAGTTGCCTAAAATCAGGAAATCATTGATTGTTGACAGCTTTCTATCTACAGTTCTACTTTTTGGTGAGTGGATGTCCTAGGGGGGAACGTTGTGTTGCATACCAAATGTAGGTCGAGGTCAAAGGTCAGTGTGACTAAAAAATCAGGAAATCATTAAAAATTTCTAATTTTTTTTGTGAGTGGCATATTTCGTCCCCTGACACATGTATTTTTTCCACAGTGCACGTAAATTTTGATCGGCAGGTATAGCTTATGGCAGACTGCCAATTGTCTTGAAAAATTTGTTAGAAAATCTCCAAGCTGTGCGTTGAATTACCCCCGTGGGTATTTTTATTTCGGGCATCTCCGCATCAGACACTCCACACTCCACACTATTTCTCAGTCCGCTTCATTTCGTGTGTGACATTTCCAAACTGTTCAAAACAATGTGAACACAGCAGCATTCAAGCTTTTTTCCGAAGCTTGTTGTCAAATAAACACTGACCCTGCTGAAGAAGTGGGAAGTGAGTCAGACTGTAGTTGAATCTGTAGGGGAGTCCCAATGATATTGCAGAAACATACACGAATCCCGCAACAACAACAACAGAAATTTGTTGAGGCCAATATCATTTGATTTTCTGTAAATTTGTCGATTTGAAAAATTTACAAAAAAATAGTAAGAAATGGTTGTGGTGTTTTGATGGTGTTTAGTACATATATGACCTCCTCAAGAGTGATCTCAACACAAAGTCAAATTCATCAGAATATTTGACTTTGTGGCAAAACACATTTGATTTTTTCCAAATATTGATGTATTTCATTGTTTAGAATAGTTCTTGAAGGACGCTGTGGGACCCTGTATATAAGTGCTGATGCCTGGCTCTGGCATTAGGAGAGCCCAAACTCGTTAAAGTTTACAGATTTCAGGACAAATTTTCGAAGGATTTAAAAAAAAAATAGTGTTTTTCTTATGTGCGTGTAGGCAAATTACTGTGCATGTACATGTACATGAGAAATTTAGGTGCATACTGTGCATGTAAGTTTTTTACCCTAATTTGAGCCTTGAGTTTGAAAGCACTCACAAATAAACATAAAGCATATTGGAAGGTGAGAATAAATTTCATAAATTCAATGCACTTACAGAAAAACAAACTTGGTTCTGTGGTGTGTCGTTTCAACAGGTCTCAATTTAAGGAGTGCTGATTGTAACCTCTCAACAGGTTACCATGAAATCTACACTAACCTATGGCAACCTATTGCATAATTATTAACCTATTGTCATATTATTACATGTAGTCAAATTTATGGGGACCTGAAAACAGGTTACCACTATTTTTCATATGGCAACCTCCAGGCAACCTGAAAACAGGTTACCACCTTAAATTGAGGCCTGTTCAATTCATGCTACAAAAGTCGCAGGGCTAAAATCAAAGGGGAGAAGGGAGCTGAGGGGAGATCATGAGATGTATCTGATCGCAGTGCTCCCATCACCATTCGACGGAGGTCATTCAATGAAAACAGTGACCTTGGCTTAGGGGTAAATTAATTTTTAAAAAAAAACAAAAAACAAACAAGAGCAAGTTGTTTTCTCAGCAAATACATGTATGTCTTGTTTGTTACATAATTTGTAACCTAAACCTAAATTTCCTTTGGGCAACCAAATTCTGTCCAAATTGCAATGCATTTGGATGTGTTGGTTGCCCGTGCTTGCCGTTGGGCATTTGTTTGCCTATTTCATACCCTGCACAACTTTACTATCTTTGTTTAATAGAACTTTACAACTATTATGATGTATTGATTGAGTCGTACGGGTGTGCATTTTTAGCTCGCCGTACATACGAAGTAGGCGAGGTATTGGGAGAGAGAGGGGAAAAGTGGCGGTGGCGGCGTCGGTGTCCGGTTAAGTTTTTATGTTTAGGCTGGACTTAGAAAGTTTTCTGGGTTAACCTTTTTGTTTAGGCTGAACTTAGAATAAGTTTGACTTCTTTTGGACTCTAAAACTCCAGGAGCTTACATCATGCTACACTTAATTCAACTCATCCACTACCCTCGGGGAGCAGGTCCCCATCCCTGGGGCACCGAATCCCACCCCATATCTTCTAAAGTAAGCTTTGCCTGACCCCATACTCTCATATAGTTTGGGAGCTCAGATCATCCTGTACACTTATTCAACCCATCCACTAACCCTAGGAACATGCCCCCACCCCTGGGGCACCGAGCCCCACCCTATATCTTCTAAACTAAGCATTGCCCGACCCCATACCATTATATTTTCCTACAGCTTACATGATTCTACACTTATTCAACCCATGTGCTACCCATGGAAGCATGTCCCCACCCTCGGGGCACTGTACCCCACCATTCATCACCTAAACTAAGCTTCGCCCGATCCCATATCCTCACATTTTCCTGAAGCTTACATCATGCTACACTCATTCAATGCATTGCCCAACTCCATACCCTTATATTTCAATTTCTAATTTTATATCTCTTATTTTTGATACTAACCTGTTATTAGGCATGAGATGCAGTGTACATTGTATGTACAGTCATACATACCAAATCACATACAGTATATTCCTTTATAGTATATACTAATAGTTTGGGAACATTATTTTATTTCAGAAGTACAATATCAAAATAACTGGCTGGGGAATCCCGCAGTACCGAACCCCTGTTAGTTTTTACCCCTCGGCCAAAATTTGGCCAAAGGGTATTGTCGTCGTCATGTACGTCCGTCCGCCTGTCCGTCTGTCCGTCACACCTTTCTCGTTACCAAGATATCTTTAGAACGACTTACCCTAGGCACACCAAACTTGCATTGCACATCCATATGCTCATGCCCCAGAACCCTATTGAATCTGGGCCTGATTGGTTGGAAACTTTGGCGGCCATCTTTAATTTATGCGAAATCATCACAGCTTTCTCGTTACCAAGATATCTTTAGAACGACTTACCCTAGGCACACCAAACTTGCACTGCACATCTGTATGCTCATGACCTAGAACCCTATTGAATCTGGACCTGATTGGTTGGAAACTTTGGCGGCCATATTTAATTTATGCGAAACCATTAATCTTGTGTATCTCAGGTACCATTTCACTGTTCAGTGTGAAACTTGGTATAGATCATCGATGCATCAAGAAACTTCAAAGGAATGACCAAATCAGTTTCCCTGATTCGGTGGAAACCTTGGCGGCCATCTTTAATTTATGCAAAATCTTTAATGATATATATCTTTGATACCATTCAAGTGTTCTTTGGGTCATTCTCACGGAAAGGCGCAATTCGTGTCACTCGACCCAAATTTTCTTCTAACCAGTCTTATGTCTGAAAAAATTCAGATTGTTCGTAGTATTCATTTAGTAGAGTACGAATAACTTATTGCAAGCACTGTCCCGATTGATTTTTTCGGGTAAATTTTCACCAGAACCCTCAATTTACGGTAAAATAGACTTGTAACTGGCTGTAGTGACCTACTTGATACCACGATAAAGTTGCCAGAAATTCTTTTGTTCTACATTATTCTACCTTTCTGGCAACCAGCTGCATCTGTTCTTTCAATATTTGAATATATTGTTTACAAGGGCAGATTATCTTGTGAAAATGGCATGGGCAAAGGTCTGTAACTGGTTTTCGGGTCATTGGTGTTACTGTAACTGAAATCGGAGCCAAAAAGCGAACGCTTAAATTAGAAACAAAGTTTTGCCACCAGGCGGCTTCTTTTCCAAGCGCGGGTAAACTTGAGATTCCATAAGAAGTGTTTTATGAAACTCTTTTCAGTATTTCAGTCATTTCTAGCTCCAAATTTTCAGCGTATGTTTATTACCGGTCACTGGTGTTACGTGTCAGGATCAACATGTAGTGGTTCCCGAGTAAAAATATTAACTGGTAATAAAGAAATGTGTGTATGAATTACAAAATCATTGTTCTTGGACCGTCACGACAATATACGAGGGAGCAACAATTAATTCCTTCCAAAATGTCAGTGGTGTTACCTGTCAGTGGTGTTACTATTTGTAGGGTAACACCATTGACAAAAATGATGATTTTGCTCCAAATTTCAGTACAACTTGAATTTACCTTTCTTCCAAATAATACTAAGTTAAGGAGTCTTGTCATATACGCGTTTTGCCCCTAGATCGCTTTCACTCACGGCTGTATTTTTGCCTCTATGAACAAATTGGTCACTGTTGTTACACGAGGTCAGTGGTGTTACTCGAGGTCACTGGTGTTACCGGGTTGTCATTGGTGTTACATTTCAGTTAGATAACTATTTGAAGAAGAAGAAGCAGTTTTATCAGAAGGCTTTTCATATACCTGTTTTGCCCCTAAATATTCTTCACTTGCAACTGCATTTTTGCGTCTATGAACAAATTAATCAGTGGTACGTGTTGCACGAGGTCAGTGGTGTTACCGGATTGTCAGTGTTGTTACGGATGCAAGAATGGTCTAGAAATTCAGAAACACTTGTTTAAATTGTCCCATATTTTGAAAAAGAAACAAACTCGATTAGTTTAAAGTCCGCATCAAGAATAAATAGGTTTTATCATACAGAATCTACATGAATGGTTGATACATGCGGTCCAATTGGCTGATTTTGGTGAGCCAAGTGGCATACTTAGGATATTGAAAACAAACTTGTTTTCCTAACTTCAATATTTTTTCATCATTAGTCATAGTTACATGCAATCTATTGCCTAGCATGTGTGTATCTTTCTATTTCTGTTCTCTTAGTACCCAATATACTGATCATTTGTGTGTAACACCACTGACATGATTAAAGACAACTCCACCATTAAGTGTTCCGAAAAGTTTATTGTTCGGAATGTCTGCATTTATTGTACGCGTTATAAAGAGTTTTGTCAATGGAGACTCTGTTGAAATCAGATTTTGTAGTCATTGGTGATGTTGATTTTGAGATATTTCCCCAAGTGAAAATGTGCCTTTCCGTGAGAATGACCCCTATACGAAACTTGGTATACAGCATCGATGTATCAAGAGACCTTCAATGTATAACCACATCAATTCCTCTGAGTGGCGGGAAGGATGGGCGGCCATCTTTAATTTATGCAAAATCATCAATGATCTCTATCTCTGATACCGTTCAAGTACTCGTAAAATTTGATGTATACATCATCGATGCATCAATAGACTTACGATAAATGACAGTTCTGGTGTTTCTGATTGGGCGGAAACCTTGGTGGCCATCTTTAATTTATGCAAAATCTTTAATGATGTATATCTTTGATACCGTTTCAGTGTTCTATATGAAACTTGGTATACAGCATCCATGTATTAGAAGACTTGCAATGAATAACTACATCAGTTCTCCTGAGTGGTGGGAAGGATGGGTGGCCATCTTTAATTTATGCGAAATCATTAATGATCTCTATCTCTGATAACTTTCAAATGCTCGATGTAAAATTTGCTATACATCATCGATGCATCAAGAGACTTATGTAATGAATACCGGTTTCTCTGATTGGATGGAAACCTTAGAGACCATTTCTAATTACAAAATTTTTCATAATCTGTATATTTGTCACTTGACTGCTTGGTGTTCAGAAGTCTTGGTTCAAATTGAATACATTATGAATGGCTGGCGCCCAGAGCCGAGGGGTTTTCTGATGCGCAGCTTCGTATTAATTTCGTGTCGCCTTAAATGAAGGACGCCATTTTCTTAAATTTTGTTATCAAATTCTCGTTGACTCTGAAGCTTTTGCACAACCATGTCTGTGTCCACACATTTAACTTACTATATTAATTATGCCCCCCCCCCCCTCTAACTAGAGGGGG
>JAVTVY010051460.1:0-26322 GCA_036873755.1 Hanleya hanleyi | reverse complement strand
CGCCATTGGCCCATGATCCGGCACTGTTTCTACCGTCATCGCCCTATTCAAGATATCTACAATTTCCGACTGACCGACCTCGCCCGTCTACGTAGCTACGTAGAAGCCATCTTCAAAGATCAAACTACGGCTTTCAAATTGAATCTGGCGTTTGGTTATGTGCTGCAGCATAAAGAGACAGTCCAAAAAGTCCGATATTTTTACCCGAGCAGTAACATCCGGGTATTTGACCAACCGTTTACCATCATTAACCGAGTGTCGCTAGAGACGATGCTGGAGAAACTGAACACCGTGGATCCCTTGGAATGGGCCCAACAACAACGCCCCAACACCAAGTGGACAATGGAGAGTGTGACCAATGTTACGTTTTTCGTTACCAAGCTGACCGACCACTCCCATCGGCTGAATGCGTCACTCATGCACTGATGAATACTATAACATGCCGTACATACTCTATATGTCTACATGTTGATCGTTGACGGTACGGAGGTGACCGAAGAGACACGGATGTTACCGAAGATGTCACGGCTCGGCCCTCGACTTGGGGATAGTTGAACTGAGTGTGCTAAAAACAGATCACCAGCTAGCGTGCTATAAAAGGGAAGCGGCCTGGACGTTTCATCAGACACTCTGTCAACCACCAAGATGTTCACTTGCACAACTTGCCAGAAGCTGCTTACTCGTCTAGATAAGTTACGACGCCACGAGGCCTCCATCCACAACGATGCCCGGTATACTTGTATAATCTGCGCACGGTCATTCAATCGGAAGGATCGTTTACTGCGTCATGAGAGGGTACTCCACGCGGGTGCGACGGTACTATGTAATGATTGTGGTCGACTCTTCAAACGACCCAGTCGGTTTAGACAGCACCAACGTTTGATGCATGCCCCGTCTCTACGGTTTAGGCGACAACTTTCCACTAAAGAGGGGCCGCGGAAGGTCAGACCCAGTGAAGATGAACCCGGAGAGACGAACGCCACTGGTGATGCGATGACGAAGAGCCTGCCTATACCCACGGTCCAGGAGGGCCTGGATATCCAGCCGGACCCCACCGTTACGGTTTCCAGTCATACGCCTGACAACATCGAACATTTTCTGGACGAGCCCATAAATGTTCCTAGCGATCACTTACAGGGCGCCCATCCAGTGAGTGACATCTATCGGCGCCATTGGTCCATGATACGGCACTGTTTCCACCGTCATCGCCCTATTCAGGATATCTACAATTTCCGACTGACCGACCTCGCCCGTCTACGTAGCTACGTAGAAGCCATCTTCAAAGATCAAACTACGGCCTTCAAATTGAATCTGGCGTTTGGTTATGTGCTGCAGCATAAAGAGACAGTCCAAGTCCGATACTTTTACTCGAGCAGTAACATCCAGGTATTTGACCAACCGTTTACCATCATTAACCGAGTGTCGCTAGAGACGATGCTGGAGAAACTGAACACCGTGGTTGCAACGCCCCAACACCAAGTGGACAGTGGACAGTGTGACCAATGTTACGTTCTTCGTGACCAAGCTGACCGACCAACCCATCGGGTGAATGTATTCACCCAGGCACTGATAGATACTCAGAATGCACAAGCAACTAGCTGAGGATATGTTGCCTCAACGGTATCCTGGGCTGCCCGATGATGATTAGAATAAACGGTTCAAAGCGAACATGGCCGAAGATGGAACTTTCTGAAATGAGGACTTCTGATTGGACAAGAATACATCTAACGGACAGGAACGAATATGACAGATGCAAATGGTGGTCTCTGATTGGACAAGTCTTCTTGAATTGTAACACCAAGTGGATAGTGGAGATAATGACCAATGTTGCGTTCTTCGTGGTTAAACTGACCACCACCTCCATCGGATGAAAGTATTCACCCACGCACTGATAGATACTCAGAATGCGCAAACAACTATCTGAGGATATGTTGCCTCAACGGTATCCTGGCCTGCCCGACGATGATTAGAATAAACGGTTCAGATGGCACTTTCTGAAATGGAGACTTCTGATTGGACAAGAATACACCTAACGGACAGGAACGAATATGAAACATGCAAATGGTGGCCTCTGATTGGATAAGAATCTTCTTGAATTGTAAATATACCCAACGCGGCTCCCCCAGCGTGGGTGTGATGTAACATTGGGGGAAATAAACTATATGAAAAAAACTTCTTGTTGTTGTTGCTCTCTCATGTGTCATCCTTGTTGTTGTTGTTGTTGTTCTCTCTCTGGTCTATATCATGGTGTTATGTTAGAGTGTTAAGGTGTAACGACGGGCGTTGACGGGCATCACCGCATTTCGAAGAATTAGTGACAATTCCATGGAATATCAGAGCTTCTGAGCTATTTCACCAGGGCGTTGAAGCATTAAGAATGGTGTTGGTGGGCGTTGCTACAAGATGACACCTCACACGGTCCATTTTGACCGCGGATGGTCCATCTCTACACCAAATAACATCCTTCACTGCTAAAAAAGGCCCACTTTCGCTACAACTTGTACTAATGACGTCACCAATGACGTCACAGATGCTATAAATATGCCTGAAATCAGGTCTATACTCCGAGAGCTACAACATGATACCCCACACGACGCATTCGCAACGCGGATGGTCCATCTCTACACCAAATACCTTCCTGCACTGCCCCAAAAGGCTCACTTTCGCTAATACTTCTACTGATGACGTCATCGATGACGTCACAGATGCTTCGGACATGCCTCAATTCGGAATGTACACCCCGAGAGCTACAAAAATGACACCTCACACGACGCATTCGGACTAAGGATGGTGCATCTCTACACCAAACTCACCCTTACGCACCCACAAAATGTCCACTTTCGCTACTACTCGTACCGATGACGTCATCAATGACGTCACAGATGACGCGGACACCCCTCAAATCGGAATGTACACCCCGAGAACTACAAGATGACACCTTCCAGGACGTATTCGAACCGTGAATAGCCCATCTCGACCCCAAATACCTTCATGTACTGCCCGAAAATGTCCACTTTCGCTACTACTCGTACCGATGACGTCACCGATGACGTCACAGATGACGCGAACATCCTCAAATCGGAATGTACACCCCGAGAACTACAAGATGACACCTTCCAGGACGCATTCGAACCGTGAATAGCCCATCTCGACCCCAAATACCTTCATGTACTGCCCGAAAATGTCCACTTTCGCTACTACTCGTACCGATGACGCCACCGATGACGTCACAGATGACGCGAACATCCCCCAAATCGGAATGTACACCCCGAGAACTACAAGATGACACCTTCCAGGACGCATTCGAACCGTGAATAGCCCATCTCGACTCCAAATACCTTCATGTACTGCCCGAAAATGGCCACTTTCGCTACTACTCGTACCGATGACGTCACCGATGACGTCACAGATGACGCGAACATCCCTCAAATCGGAGTGTACACCCCGAGAACTACAAGATGACACCTTTCAGGACGCATTCGAACCGTGATTAGCCCATCTCGACCCCAAATAACTTCCTTCGCTGCCCCAAAATGGCTACTTTACTTACTACAACCAACTGCGCATGCGCAGATTAACGCGACATGCATTCAAAAACACACCATTCTGACTCTACCCCACACAAGCTTCACTTTGACACCTCACACGACCCATTCGAACCGTGGTTAGCTCATCTCTAACCCAAACACACCCCTACATAGCACCCAAAATGCCTGTTTTCTATACTACGGCCAGACTGCGCATGCGCAGACTATTGAACACGGACGAACCATTAGTGTAGCCAAGTGCTCCTCCACGAGAGCTTCAAAATAAGACCTCACTCGACCCCATTGGACCATGAGTGGCCCACCTAGACTCCAACATGTCCACCCCGTATGGGCCTATACACGCATAGCCATGCAGTATAGGCCTATGGGCCTACCCAGGCCTCGGTGACTTTTTTCAAAAATTTCACCGATTCGCTCCGCAGCACTTCCTATCGTGTTCTAAATGACGAGACGAGTAAAACGAGACCCCACAACCCTACCGCAAATGTATAGAAGTGGGTTTCCCAGTAGGATAAACATTGAACCTATACCCCAGTATGGGTCTATATGGGGCTCGGTGACTTTTTTCAAAATTTCACCGATTCGCACGGGGACACTTCCTATCATGTTCTAAATGACGAGACGAGTAAAACGAGACCCCACAACCCTACCGCAAATGTATAGAAGTACGTTTCCCAGGGGGACAAACATTGATCCTATACCCTCAGTATGGGACTATATGGGGTTCGGCGACTTTTTTCAAAAGTTTCACCGATTCGCACGGGGACACTTCCTATCATGTTCTAAATGACGAGACGAGTAAAACGAGACCTCACAACCCTACCGCAAATGTATAGAAGTACGTTTCCCAGGATGGTCCTATACCTCCCATACCCCATATAGGCATTTTCCCGTAATTTAGGATAAAGTCCGTATTCCGTATTTTTTCAGGAAAATTTTTACATACACCCACCCTGGAACTAGGGGAAGATAACTCTGTTGATAGACAAGTCCCGTTAAGCCCGGCGACCTATATACCCCTCATACCCCATATAGGTATTTTCCCAGGTTTTTCGATAAAGTCCGTGTTCCGTATTTTTTTTTTCAGGAAAAATTTTACATGCAGCCACCCAGCCATCAAATACCCCTTCACCTAGGCTTCACGTTGATACCTCACTCGACCCCATTCGACCATTAGGGGCTCCCCTAGATGCCAAAACGTCTATTTTCATACCCTTGGGCCACCGCGCATGCGCAGAATGACCCTAATTCAACCCCACACCCAGTCCATCAGATGCCCCTTCATGAATGCTTCACTTTGATACCTCACTCTTGATCCCATTGGACCATTAGGGGCTCCCCTAGCTCCAAAAAGGCTATTTTCATGCCCTTGGGCCACCGCGCATGCGCAGAAGGCCGATATGTCAACCCCACACCCAGTCCATCAGATGCCCCTTCACGAATGCTTCACTTTGATACCTCACTCGACCCCATTGGTCCACTAGGGGCTCCCCTAGCTCCAAAACGTCTATTTCCATACCCTTGGGCCACCGCGCATGCGCAGAATGCCGATATTTCAACCCCACACCCAGCCCATCAGATGCCCTTCACGAATGCTTCACTTTGATACCTCACTCGACCCCACTGGACCATTAGTGGCTCCCCTAGCTCCAAAACGTCTATTTTCATACCCTTTGGCCACCGCGCATGCGCAGAATGCCGATATTTCAATCCCACACCCAGCCCATCAGATGCCCCTTGACGAATGCTTCACTTTGATACCTCACTCGACCCCATCGGTCCACTAGGGGCTCCCCTAGTTCCAAAAAGGCTATTTTCATACCCTTGGGCCTCCGCGCATGCGCAGAAGGCCGATAGTTCAACCCCGCGCCCAGCCCATCAGATGCCCCTTCACATATGCTTCACTTTGATACCTCACTCGACCCCATCGGTCAACTAGGGGCTCCCCTAGTTCCAAAAAGGCTATTTTCATACCCTTCGGCCACCGTGCATGCGCAGAATGACGATATTTCAACCCCACACCCAGCCCATCAAATGCCCCCTCCCCTAAGCTTCACTTTGATACCTCACTCGACCCCATCGGACCATTTTATCTAGGGACTACTTTTTCTCCGCGGAAGCTTTTTCCCGAGACCGAATCACCGCCAGACATGACTGCATCACCGCGGATGAATACATTCTTGCACTCACTCACACCGTATGGTGTGGTGGAGGTGGGTACAAAATGGCGGCCTGTGTGGTTGTGTGGTGGGAGGTGAGTATCCGCCATTTTGTACCCACCTCCACCACACATCACTCACGCATGCGCACCCCCCAATACCCCCCCAAAACAGGTCGCTGTGACGTAAAAACAGGTTCTCGCGCATGCGCAGTGGGGGGCTGGGACGCTGAAAGACTCTTTGTATACTACTCGGCTCTATTGTTGTAATCCTCAGATTGGACATTCCAAAGGCTCTCCCGAGGTAGTAGTCCATCTAGCAGTATCGATACGGTTCTATTGTTGTAATCCACAGATTCGTCATTCCAAAGGCTCTCCCGAGGTAGTAGTCCGTCTAGCAATACGGCAATCTAGCAATCTATCAATACGGCGCTAAAGTTGTAATCCTTCCACAGTTTCGTAGTAATGGCCCCTGTCTAATTTCATATTACGATAGACTGCCCTTGTTCTGCTACATCATAATTCTTCTTGTCTTCTTAATAGCTTATATCTATAATACCATCCTATTCAGCATTATCAACGCTGCAAACGAGTACGTACAAATCGAGTGCTGGCTTCGTCTACATGCTGATCGGGATCATGGAGTAAATTTTGTCCTGCCTCAGTTATGCCCCTTGGGTGTGCCTAAAAATCGGGACTCATTTACGGGAAGAAAATCTGACAAAAAACGGGCAGTTTGACACCCACTTTTGTTTGCCCTTTTAAGTTGAGACTGGACCAGGGAACGTGAGTAAGAAGTTTAATTGAAATTTGACAATTTTTCGACATTTTTAAGGGGGTTTCTAGGAAAAATGAAGCAAGCATGGAGGTGAATGTTCGAGTTTAATTTTTCTATAACATAGCAGTGTTATATCTTAAAATAATAGTTTCATCATGCTCTTTCATAAAATATATACATATAAATGATTTGGGTTGAAGGTTTTACGACAACTGGTGGCCGAAAAACGGACCCATAGTCTATTCCATGCCGAATGGAAGAATCCCTGGAGTGCACCCTTATATTGGACAGTCCAAAGGCTCTCCCGAGGTAGTAGTCCGTCTAGCAGTATCGATACGGCTCTATTGTTGTAATCCTCAGATTGGACATTCCAAAGGCTCTCCCGAGGTAGTAGTCCGTCCAGCGGTATCGATACAGCTCTATTGCTGTAATCCTCAGATTGGACATTCCAAAGGCTCTCCCGAGGTAGTAGTCCGTCTAGCAGTATCGATACGGCTCTATTGTTGTAATCCTCAGATTGGACATTCCAAAGGCTCTCCCGAGGTAGTCGTCCACCTACGGTATCGATACGGCTCTATTTTACAAAGTTCACGTGGTGCAGCGGGAAGATAAACTTTTCCATGCATTTGCGCAGCTCCGTGTTTAGACGCCCCGCCTTTTTTTCTATGGCGACGTGTGCACACGAACAATTATTTATTGCTGTCGTGGGTGTTCCTGTCATTTTATTGGACTAGCTGACAGTTTGCCGTATTTCGCAATACACACGAACCAGTTTACGTCGAACATGGTAAAATTGTCAATGAAAATTGGGTCGTGTGTACCAGGCCTAATGGATTCTAAAGTTCATTCTTACACCGTGCACGATTTTCCGAGGAGATGTACAGAAATGTGCATTAGACTGATTATATTTACTCGGCCGATGTCTCCGTATGCACAGAGTTGCCGAGTTTATTGCGCCGAGACAGGAAATTGGCGAATTTCTGGAACCTCCTAGCTCGTGGACGTCTCACTGACTTTGCGAGGGTTCAATAAGCAGATTATCAGCATACATGAGGTTCATATTTACCTCTCACGGCCATATTTTCTTCTTTGTTTCAGTTTGAGTTAGCCGATCCATAGGTTCATATTCCATATTCCATATTTTTCATAATATAATTATGTTGCTAATTCAATGCTACTCAATGTACATTTATAAACGTTAATCTCCACCACTAGTCTGTAATAGCTCTGTGATTTTGCTAGCAGATACTGTTAGCATATAAATGACAGCTAATTAGTTGTAACAAATATGAATATCACTTCTTTAACGTATTCGCTCGCAGGTTAGGCATTGCTGCTTTTCAGTGTGTTTAAAATTAAGTTCCTGATATTTAGAAATAATCTGTTTAAACTGCGTCATCTTGTAAATATGTCGAATCAGTGTCTTTTTCATCAGAAACATGACTATGAAACGATGAACATCAGCTATTCCATGTTGGTGTACAAGGCACATGTATTAAAACTAATTTCTTTAATAGTCAAACATATGCTTGTAGGGCAGCAATCTGTTTGCATGAGACTGGTTTGACAGCATAGAATGTCTCCCAGGCTCATTTCAATTTGGTTTTCTAGAAGTTTCATTCTAACTCCAAAGTAGTTTATACAACTACTCTTGCTTGTTTATTAACAGTTTCATATCTCATGTCCTCAAACGAGTTTGAAACTTGTTCGTGTACATGTTCGTGTGCTACGTTTTATTCTGTAGCATCATCTCACGAATCAAATTAGCCGATACAAATTCTGCAAATGACTTTCTCAAGTTCTGGTAGACTCAGCTCTGCGTGACCCATATGCACCAAACGAGCTGGAAGGACATGTTGATGTGTATTCGATATATGTTAAAACTATCCCCGGATGAAGATCTTGTCATAATTGGATGGGCCCGAAGTTCTATTCTCAATTCGAGTTCTGTACCGAAGCTTTGAAGCTCAATGCATCCGTTGACATCCATGACAGAGTCAGTGAGTAGTGATAAAACTAATGCATTATCTTTTTATATAACTGATTGCAGCCGTTGGGCCGGTAATTGTGTTAGCAGTACAGGTCACGTGATTGACGACATTCCATAAAGGAATTAGCGGCCAGATATTCGTCCAGAAGAAACATCGATTTTCGGCATCGCCAAATTTTTCGAAGCGATTTTTTGCTTCCCCCGTTTATCTTATTTGAGCGGTACTAAGAATCTATATTCATCTCCTTTCCATTAATATAATGTCCTTTGTTATGATATCGAAACATCTCAGCCGAAAGGAATATTCCATGTTAGTCGGCGATTTTTTTATCTTCCAAAGAAAGAGTCTTCAAGCGCCCGTATGAGTACAGCTTTGTGCTAGCACATATTGCATTACGGTCACATATTCATCTGTAAATGAGGCGTCAAGAGCAATTTATCTAATCAATATATTTTGAAAGAGTGATGGAGAGTCATAACTTATACACAAACATATAACATATACACAAAATACAACGTACAGCTATGAAAGAAGAGCACGTAATAAAGGACATTAGCAGGTTTAGGCCGAAAATGAGTTCACGCAAAATGCACCAGTTCCATGCGCTTGGATAGAAGAGAAATTCAACACACAAACATATAACATATACACAAAATACAACGTACAGCTATGAAAGAAGAGCACGTAATAAAGGACATTAGCAGGTTTAGGCCGAAAATGAGTTCACGCAAAATGCACCAGTTCCATGCGCTTGGATAGAAGAGAAATTCAACACAACGGAAGAATAACGTCTGATAAACAACTTTCCAAGAAAGCCGTATGGCCCCCGTGTCAAATTTACTCAAGATCCCGGGTTGAAATGGGTTGACAGTGACGCCAATAAATATGCTGCGAGTAGTATATAAACCACAGATCTCCTATGATCGTTCGGATGGGAGATATGGGGAGGTTTGTGGGTGGTGAATGTGGGTTGTGACGTCACTTGAGGTCAAGTGTTTGAGGTTATGGCGTGCAGTTGATGTGGTTTTTGTGTGAGTCAGTATGAATTGGGGCTGACAGATGAGGGCATGGAGTGCCTTTTGATCGTTCCGCCACCACTCCCCTCTCCCTCAGGCGGCAGTATACCCAAAATCGCCTAAGCCAGATAGAGGTAATATTAAGGTAGATAGCACCCCAGTCTCAGTCTAGACCTCGAGCGCTTGAAGCCGACATCCTACACGATCCATGTGAAATCCTGGATGGACAATCTATCGTCCAAACACCCCGTCCACAACCAACAATCCGTCCATCATCACCCCCTTACGCTCATCAGAGATTGGCGATTTATATACCACTGCTCCAAGGACGAGTCGTTTCAGCTCTTCATGAGAGAGAGAGAATTAAGGTATAATGTCGCGTTCAGCAATATTTCAGTTATATAGCGACGATGAAACAAAATTCTAAGTATTCACTTGTTTAGAGACATGACGTTAGCTATTATCACCAAGCAAGTAGTGAAAAGCTCTCAGCTCACATATGCAGGTCCAGGTTCAGAATCGGAATCGGAAGTGACGTCATCGCCGAAACTTACATCTTGACCGAAAGTGATGTATTCAAGTGACATAATCACTGAAAGCGGCGCCAAGTCACACCATCACCGGAATTGACGTCATCCCATGGAGTGACGTAAAAAAAGCTTTACCATGATCAGGATTAATATCAGATTCAAGATCAAGAATAGGAATAGTTATAAAACCGGTTTTGGTTCAACGATTCGTCCAATCAGAATCGTGTATACAACCGCGATATTTGACAACGTAACTATAATGTGCAAAGAATCGTCAACAAGGCTTGATCAAGAGAGAGAGAGAGAGAGAGAGAATTAAGGTTTAACGTTGTGTTCAGCAATATTTCAGCTATATAGCGACGATCAAACAAAATTCCAAGTATTCAAGTTAATAACTTACTAATCCAACACATTAAAACATACCCACATTAAAATTTATACAACAAAACGATTTCTCTCAAATAACCTTAGAGTACAGTCTTCTTTCGTCCGACTAAAAAGATCTTCTAAAGTAGCTACTCGATAAAAATCTCTTACAATCTTAAAATCTATAAGTCGATAAGAATATGTAATACCTCGTGTATAACACGTGTCCATTTTTGTGGACAATCTATTGAACCTTGTAGTTTAAACAGACGGATGTAGACTAAACAAAGGGAAATCTCTTACATTCTCTACTCCATACCTAGATTTTCTACCGCCATGTTTTATCGCGTGACAGATTAACCTATTGGACGAAAAGAAAAAAAGAAGATTTAGGATACCTTTTTTATGTGAATCGCTATGTCAGTAGAGATGTACACTATACTATCGTCTTTGAAACATGGATGCTTGGAGTGTATAAGGGGAGATAACTCTATTTTTGAATTTTGGAGATTAAAATTTCGCTTGTGCAACTTAGCTATATCGTATTGAAACTATCTTCTTCAAGTATCATGATCACGCCATCAAATAGGAAGAATACGTAATTTTCCAATGTTTTATTTTGTCGAAAGGAAACCTATTAGGATTTATTCCCTATTCCGTATTCGCTATTTCTAGTATTTGTGATATATCTTTGTGATAACACTACGTTTATTCCTCAGAATCCATTTTCTCAACCTAGTCATTCACCTCTTAGTCATGGGTAATGCTATCAACTTATCAAATAGTCTTTTTCGCACCTTTATCGCCTGTTCAGGCGCTTCATCATACATGTAGTTTATATCGTATAGCGTTTGTAGGCGCCTTATATTCATTACCAACATAACATTGTGTTAAGCTGGGACTTATCGAATGCATAGATTTTAAGATTGTAAGAGATGCTTTTTATCGAGCGACTACTTTGGAAGATCTTTTAGTCGGGTGACGGAGGATTGCATCTTGGATTATTTGAGACCCTTATTTTTGGAACAAATGACATCTTTTGGTGAGTTATGTGTCAGAAACTTTAGTGAAAATAATGCACTATGACTTTAGTCCATTAAATTTTGACGAGTGAGCGAAAGTTATTCCATCAATATGATCTTGATCATGCTCTTGTGACCCGCCACTTTCGGTGACGTCATTTCTGATCATGGTCCTGAATCTGCAACTGTACATGTGAGATAATACTGTCTTTTTCCACTACTCAAGCAGATGAGAGACAGTAGTCAACATATGTTTTAAAGAGACTTCAAACTTTCCAACGTTGTTGCATTAAAAAAATAGATATGTACTCAAATGCAGTCATTTTTAAGAGACCAGAAAGTAGGAACTGTGATCAAGAGCATAATTGTAAGACTAACTGGAGTTATTCCAAGGATAATGATAGTGTGAGTCTTGCTAAACTTTAGTGTCAGATGATCATGACAATACTGGAAATGGCCAAATAGTCCGGTGGCTTAAGGTCAAGATCGTGACAGACTGGAATAAAGCACCATATTTTGCACAGAGGCTCAATTAGGCATAAGGAATGATCTCAGAAGGGGTGCCCATTTCTGCAGGCGGTAGAAGTCCCTTAACTTGCATAAATCCAATATGGCCGCCATAATACACACAGTAGCCTCCTGTTGGCGACTATTTGACAGCTTTGAATCACCTTTTTACACGAGATTGGTTTTCCAAGAACCTGACTGATTCAAGAAGAAAATAATAACGATAATTGGAACTTTATTACCCGTTGAATATCCAATATGGCCGCCAGAGCGTCACCAATAATGGTATTATTGCTATACACATGTATGTGAGTTTGTATACATGCTAATATATATCATATGTATTTATAAAGGCTTCATTGAGAGGTTTCTGTACATGTAGCTCTGTTATGATCGACTCGATGAAGCACGCATGAAGGTTACTGGCTATTTTCTCTTCTATAGATATCCAATATGGCCACCAGCGCCCCATCCTCATTGCTGATTATCGATACTAAAACAAATGTTTCGAAGGATGAAACTTCAGGTTATCGTACATGCCACGGTTGTGAACTACATCAATTGTTGCCAATTGGATTCTTCTCAGCTCCTTACATGTAAATTAGCATGTGTAAATCCAGCGGCAAAAGGAGTTATTCTTCCAACATCGGTTGAGATCAGGCTAAAACTGTGCTAAGTAACTACCCTGAGGTAGATTTGCTTGTTTCAAGTTTCACAAACAGTTTCGATATTTGGAACTCGAGAAGATCTGCTTTCACTGTGTCGCGTGATCGTTCATCTGCTATGCAAACCCCTGCTATCGTAGAAGCTAAATTAGACAAAGAGTTGTCGAAAGGTCGAGCTGCTGGTCCCTTCTCAACTCCTTTTGACAATAAGGTTTGCACTCCATTAGTCTTAGTCCCCAGAATAGAACCTAATATTTTGGGGGGCTCTTGGTGGCGGAGTTGTCTACGGCGCATCACTGCTGATCGCAAGCCTCACACCGCCGAACCGGCACGGATTCGAGCCTCGCTGTTGCATGTGTGAAAGTTTGTCAGTTACATGCCGATGGGCCGGAGGTGGTTCTCTTTCCGTATCCCAGCTTTCTCCATCATTAATCTGGATATCACCATATGAGTGAAATAACCTTGAGTGTGACATTAAACCAACCTCCCCCCCCCTAATACCTTTAAGGTGATAACGATTTATCTTTCCCTGGAAAATCTGCCTTTTCTATTAACGGTGCGATTCAACATGACCTATGATATGTTGAATACGTAGACATTAGATATCACGATTGCACTAGTTCAAAAACCACTAAAGTCTGATGGCAAAAATCTGTTTAGATGATGCCTTCCGCATCATACCTTTCGAGCCAGCGATTCACCCCTTACTGGGGTTTACCGGGGGCGACAAGTATTTTTATGATCGGTGCCTCTCGATGGGATGCTCTACATCCTGTAAGATATTAAAGAGCTCAAGTCATTCTCTGCAATCGGTTATGACTACAAAATTCAGCATATCAGAGGTGATCCACATACTGGACGACTTCATGTTCGTCGGTGCAAATGACGCTAGCCACTGTTCTATATAGCTCTCAACACTTTCACTTGTGTGAGTATTTGGGCACTACAATCAAACATGCTAAGACTTACTACCCATCAACATGCGTGGGATTCAACTGGACTGCAAAACTATGAAAGCACCATTTCCAGAAAACAAAATTCATAAACTGAAAAGGATACTGAGTGAATTCTCGCGCCGCAAAAAGGTAACTCTTGTGAAACTGCAATCTCTCATTTGCTCGCACAATTTTGCCTGTAAAGTCGTCGTGCTCGGCAGAGCATTTCTCCGCTGCCTGATTGACCTTAACAAAAGTTGTATCACTGGCTCACCATCACATTCGTTTGAATGAAGCTAGAGCCTATGTTAATACCTGGCTTGTATTCCTGGAGTCTTTCAACGGAAAAGTAATTTTCTTTCTCCAAATTGGGTATCCTCTGATTGATCAAACCAGACCAAACTGTTTCCGACGCTGCTGGTACCTTCGGTTTGACGGTTGTTTTTGGATCCTCGTGGATAGACCAAGAATGGCCAGCACATCTTGCCCACTTACATACCACGGTCAAGAAGTGCTTGCCGTGAAATTTTGGGGCCATAAACTGGCAAATCATAACGTTCTCTCTCTTTGTGATAGTATGACCGTGGTTGAAATAATCAATCACCACTCTTTCATTGCTGATGAAATTAATGCGTCAGTTAGCAGTTGCCTGCCTTCGAAATGACATTCTTTTCAGATCAAAACATATTTCGGAACACTCTTATTCATGACAAACTCTCGCGGTTACAATTTCAGGAAGCGCTGTCTCTAGCCCCTTGGCTCAATCGCTCGTCGCACCCAATACCCTGTCTGTTGCTGAGTCTTTGAAGCAGAATTCATCTGACGGCGTCTCTTGCAGAATCTTCCTTGAAAGTATCCAAGTAATTCTTTTACGAGCAATGATCTTGGTAGCATTTCATGTATTCTTACGCGTTAGTGAATTGACAGTTCGTTCAAAACAAAACAGCAATAGCAATGTTCTTTAATAAAACGATGTCTCTTTCTCCGATCAATCTGGCCCGTTACAAGACATGCACATTATTATCCGCAACTTCAAACACAACATATCCCATAAACCAGTTCATTTGTTTACACTGATAATATTAGATATTGTCCAGTTCAACCAATACGTGCTTATTTTCGCTGACATATTTCACATCCGAGGACGGGCCCCTGTTCCAATTTGCAGAGGATGCGCCCGTTTGAGCTGCCTATTTCTCAGCTCATGTAAAAAACGGAATCTCTTTAATCGGCACTGATCCTCTTTAATAGACCATAGTTTTCGCATTGGCGCCGCCATTCATCTTCAGCAACAGGAATCCCGAATAACATATGCAAAAATGTGTAGATGGAAGTCTAACGCTATATTAGTATGACACATTTCACTTGGTAGCTATGCATTGTCCAGTCACAGGTTGCATTGTACGGTAGCCCCAAAGAATTTATTGCATAAATAAGGATCTGGTCCAACTGGACCCAGTTTGGCAAAGGTCAGTCAGGGTCTACCGTGCCATCTGAGTCAGTTATATATGATTATTTTCTAATATTCACTGTATACCTAACACCAAGAAAACAATATAAACAAATAATTCAAAATTTCGGATCGAAAATTCGATTATTTTTTGGTGCTGACGTAGCTTTAACGTCATTATGGCGGCCATCTTGGATTATTTTGTATTTCTCGCTAGACCTTTGCCAGCACTATTGGTGTGAAAATTTTCAGACTCTTACCCCAGAGGATGGCGGATATATAATGTTTTGAAAATCGTTGGGACAAAAATTGCCATTTATAGGCCCAAAATGACTCCGGGCCCCTAATGGGCCACATATTGCCTCCTGGGCCTCGAAATCGGGGGCACCCCTTCTGATATTGTTCTCGGTGTCTCTGACGACACGTGTGCCAAATTTGGTGCTTTATTCCACTCTGTCACGATAAAGTGAAAATCTGGTCTTAAGCCACCGGACTAAAATTAGTATTCAGGAATGTGCTGTTTCAATTTGCCGTTGACTTTCTACGTTGAGATAAAAATTATATATGTATGTAGTTCATATATAAGAACATTAATATTAACCAGAAAAGGACGACTAGCATAAACTTTCAACGGTCATACTATATCACCATGATCATCGCCCTATCTTATATGGTCTGTCATTGAGGCAGTCATGACATAAACTCTCTATAGATGTATGAGGGAACATCTCCTCTAAATTAACCCATAAATCACTTCGCCGAGTAGACACATTGACACTTCGCTCGCTAGGGCAATTCTTCTGGGACATCCGCTAAGAGGTGATGCTCATGGAGGCGGGATTTATTGAATGAAGTTTGTTTACAGCTCCACCGGAGAAATTCTGCTTGACTAGGATCTTGAAGGCGCCATTGAAAAGTCCGGTTAGATATACATATCGTCCCAGTAACTGTTAATTATATCATACTGGGGTTGATTACCCGCCAGGCCTAAAGATCATCCAGATTTTGCCAACCTGTCTAGCCTATTACGTCAGTGTCACATCTCGATTCCATTTCCTCAGAGCAGCCGTCTAAGCAATCATGAATTTATTACGATTCCAGCTTTCTTACTTCAGATTCCACATACTCGAATGCTTTCAAGACTTACCAACGGATATCTGGGAAGGGAACTGAATAACACATTCGGAGTGTGAAGCATGAAGTTTCGGAAAAGCCGATTCACTCACGTGGATCAACAAATTCGTGAAACCCAAATGTCAGGGTTTTCAACAGACAATTTTCCAGGGGAAATTCTCTTTTGGGCTACGTCAGATATCGATGTGGAGTGCTTATGTAATGCACATTCTGTTTTTTCTCTTTTCGATTTTCGTTATTCAATTTCTTCTTAAAGTTGCAAGGATTTCTCTCAAATCATCTCAACCTCGTCATTACAGCTATTGAGGCTGGTAGATTGACCTGGAAGAGACACAAGTCAAACAAATGGGTATCTAACGCCAATTGCGGGCAGGTAACTTTTTTTTGGAACTTCGTGAAACTTGAACAGGGCAAATAAACTGAAATTACGTAGCTAAATGTCTTTATGGAACATTGGCGTTAGAATATTATCTTATAGTTCAAATTGTGTTGTTGTGTTCTACATACTTCTATGTCTCTAGCTTGAATAACAGAGAGCTTGATAGCATAGAAGAGCATGCGTGGCTTGTTCAACAATACTAGAATGAGATACTCTCAATTCAATCTGACAATGTTGATAGAACAATGTGAACCCAGCCTTGCAAACTGCGAATATCGGATAATTAACCGCTTCCATGTTAAATGACGTAGCCAATACTGCCAATGAGGCCCTTGTTTAACCCTGCAGAACTGATTTCAACTATCGTGAACTCAAACTCTGCTTATGATGTAGCTTCAGAGACGTCACCGCAACATGGATGCAATCGATTGATCACAGGGCATGATCCTCGTTGGGGGGGGGGGGAGGTGTCGCAGTCACATCCTTGTATATGCTTTACAAAGTCTTGATAATACATATGCTAGGATATGGTATGCAAGCCCTATTTAAAAATAGCGCAATGTGCCCAAAACCCGTCGGCTATCGGAATTCAGATTAATGTGTGGTTTAAATTAGAGAAGTTTGAGCATATTCCAGTTAAACTCGGATTGAAAATTAGTCAAGATCTCTTATTATCTGCAATAGGGTTCTGGTCCATCGGCAGGTTCATGTGTAGTGTTTTTTTGAACAATAGCCAGGATTCTTCAAGAGAAGACCTATTTTATCCGAAAGGTATTCCGGGAAGAGTAGGTCAAGGTCACTCATCATTGATAAAGTTCTGCTTAAGAACCAGTTGCATGTGCAACGTAAATATGACCATCACTAATCTTTTCAGAGATATTGTGTTAGCACTTTTGAACCTACTATTGTCAGATAAGTTGATCTTGAAAAATAGGTCAATATTAATCACCCCAGTAGTATATATAGAGTAAAACGAGTCTTTTGCGCCTCACTGCGCATGCGCGGAGTTAATTTTTGGGTTGCCATAGGGGGGGTTCGCATACGTGAGTTAATTTTTTTTAATGTGAGTGGGTGGGTTTAAAATGGCGGACGTTGAAAGTCCGCCATTTTGAACCCACCCACTCACTTGGGTGCACTGATTGACCTGTGATGTGAGTGGGTGGGTTTAAAATGGCGGCTTAGGGTGTTGTGTGTGTAAAATAAGGGTCCGCCATTTTGACCCACCCACTCACCGGGGTGATTGAGTGCTATGTGAGTGGGTGGGTTCAAAATGGTGGCCGGTTATTTTCTCTGGGACGTTGAAAGTCCGCCATTTTGAACCCACCCACTCACTCGGGTGCACTGATTTGACCTGGGATGTGAGTGGCTGGGTTTAAAATGGTGGCTTTTGGTGTTGTGTGTGTAAAATAAGGGTCCGCCATTTTGAACCCACCCACTCACCGGGGTGATTGAGTGGGTGGGTTCAAAATGGTGGCCGTTTATTTTCTCTGGGACGTTGAAAGTCTGCCATTTTGAACCCACCCACTCACTCGGTTGCACTGATTTGACCTGGGAAGTGAGTGGGTGGGTTTAAAATGGTGGCTTTTGGTGTTGTGTGTGTAAAATAAGGGTCCGCCATTTTGAACCCACCCACTCACGGGGAAAACGTATAAAAGCAGTCGATTTTTAGGGAAAGGGGTGTATTCAATTGCACTACTTTGTGGAGCACTCTGACTTACCTGACCTTACCAGCCAGCCTGCCTGTTTCACCTCTAGTCTGCTTCACCTCTAGCCAGCCAGCCAGTCAGCCAGCCAGTCATCCAGTCAGCTTGCCTGTGTTGTATGGGCTGTGAACCTTTTACTTTTTTCACTTTTACCGGTGCCCATTCACCCTACTTTTACACCGTAGTAGTTGCTCATCAGCCTGAGCCTATAGTCATGGAGCCAACCGTGCAAGTGTCGCTTCGAAACAACCGTGTTCGCTTCATTGCTGAAATACAGCGTGTGGGTGAACTATGTGATTTCCTTATGCAGGAACACATACTCATGAAAGAGCATGTCGACGATATCATGGCCGAGAAAACTTTTTCAGGACAAAACAAAGCTCTCATCGACTTTCTACTGCGCCATGGCCCCTATGCATGTCTACTCTTGGTGGAGGGGCTGAAGATCACGGGAAATGAAGAACTAGCACATCTATTGATAGCCGACGACGCCCTTCTAGCAGATGAGGCTATGTTAGTGGTGGACGAAGAGCGTACAGGTAGCAAACTTACTAGCCCAGAGAGTACTCCACCTGTTAAACGGGCTGGACGTGCCAAACGCCCTCGACTAACCCCGTTAGTAATACCTGTGGTTGAGACCCAGCAAGTGAAACAAGAACTTCCTCTGTCTGTCCAGGAGATCAACAATCTGATCGATGCGGCTCACCAGGCAGCTGACAAGGACATTTGGGAGCTCACACCCTATTTGACGGTCAGTGTCAAAGATGAAGAAGTGCATTTTAATGCAGCGGGCTTTAACGACAGACCTGGTAAGCATATAGCCATGAACTTGGACACCTGGCAAAAACTGGAGGCCCTTGATTACGCCATCGATGCGGTTATTCGTGACCAGGGGAATGACGAAGCGAAATTTCCTGTGGGTGACGACCTCTATGTGAGCTGTGCTTATTTCAATGACCAGCTCCTGGTGCATATTCGAAAATGGCGAAAAAGGTTAGATACACAAGAGCTGGTGGCTTGTCCTCAAGGGGTGACATTGAAATTAACAGCCTGGCGGGAGTTGCAGCGTCTAGCCAGTACAATTCGTCAAACTCTGGCCTATCAGGTGTCGCACTATATATATGAGAAGTACATCGAGACAGTCCTGCAGCTCATCAGACCTCACATGAACACTCTGGTAGCCTCATACGAGTCCCTCACTGAAGCACTACAGGCTGTGACGGAGGCGCAAATTGCCACGGCAGTGGTAGCGGCTTGTCCTTCCAAAATCCCACGTGAAGAGATCGTGACGTACATCTATGTGCACCAAGGACGAAAAGATGATGATGAATTCAAACAAGTCTTGTTGACCAACTATTGAGAACAAGGAAAACATGTATTGATCTGGAGAGATTGTATTACAAAAAAATTCAGAGTTTTTTCACTGTTAATTGTATTAAAAAAATTCAATACTTACCTATAATTGTATTAAATTCAATTGTGAATACGTTCATTGTGTGTTAATAAAAAATAGTAATTAAAAAATGCTTAGTGTTCATTTTTTCCTTTTTTTAATAGTCAAATAGCTCCAAAAACGTCTATTTCCATTCTTGCGCATGCGCAGAATGCCGATAGTTCAACCCACACCAGTCCATCAGATGGCCCTTCATCTCACCTTCACATTGATACCTCACTCGGCTCGATCGGGCCACTAGGGGCTCTCCTAGCTCCAAAAAGGCTATTTTGCAGATAAATGTCAACATCGGGTGTACGAAGATTTTTTTTTTTTTTTATTTTAGAGGTAGTGCGTCGAGTGAAGTATTAAATGGAAGCTGACGTGAAATGCTTCACATTGATACCTCACTCGACCCGATTGCACCACTAGGGGCTGCCCTAACTCCAAAAACGGCTATTTTGAAGATTGCGCATGCGCAGAATGCTTATAGTTCAACCTACACCAGTTCATCAGATGCTCCTTCACGTTACCTTCAATTTGATACCTCACTCGACCCGATTGGTCCATTAGGGACGCCTCTAACTCCAAAAAGGCTATTTTTGAAGATTCATATTTTTGATATCATCTTTGCGCATGCGCACAATTACCCTAATTCAAGCCCATACCCAGTCTATCAGATGCTCCTTCACGTCACCTTCAATTTAATACCTCACTCGACCCGATTGGTTCATTAGGGACGCCTCTAACCCCCAAAAAAGGCTATTTTCATAGCCTTTGGACTTCGCGCATGCGCAGAAAATTCAAAATAGCCTTTATTGGAGTTAGGGCAGCCCCTAGTGGTGCAATCGGGTCGAGTGAGGTATCATTGTGAAGCATTTCACGTCAGCTTCCATTAGATAGCTCACTCGACCCACTACCTCTAAAATAAAAAATCTTCATTCACCGGATGTTGATATTTATTTTCAAAATAATCTTTTTTGAGGTTAGAGGCGTCCCTAATGGTCCAATCGGGTCGAGTGAAGTATCATTGTGAAGCATTTCACGTCAGCTTCAATATCATACCTCACTCGACCCTCTACCTCAAAAATAAAATTTTGTTGACTTGACGTATGAAGATTTTTTTGAAAAAAATTTTTTTTGGGGAAAAAGGATGAGGGACATTCTGGTGTTAGTTGGTGTGCTTAGGAAAGAAGTTTTCTCTTCCGGAAAGATGGGTTGGCCCTGAAAAGGGCCGTTGATAGCGTGATACGACACACTCAGGCGCGGAATATTCTCTTCACGCCTCCTACATGTTTTCTGCATATCGGACATTTTATTTTCAAATGGCACTCGCCGGCATCAATGCATCGACACATCGCACCTTGACACGTCAGTGTTACCCAGCAATCCTTACATAGGCAAAGATGTCCACAAGGTAACACGGCGTACCCACATTCCTCCTCCGCACAGATACTGCATCGTGTTTTTTTTCTTCGACACGGCGTTCTTTCTTGAGTATGGTAATTTGCGCTTCCATTCCATTCAGGGTCGTCTCCATCCCATCCAGCCCTCTCTGCATGACCATAATCTGTTCATTGAGTTGGATTATCTCGACTTGGTGGCGACAGGGTTGTGGTGTTTCTGCCGCTGAAATTGTGGGAGTTTCGACAATGGTAGGAGGTCCGGCTGTAGGGTGTTCAGTCCTTATACTTTCAGTGTAGACAGGCGGTGTCATCGTGGTTGTTGTGGGAGGTCTACTAGAATTTAGCCAGGGCAGCTCGTCTTGTTCTTCACCTTCCGTCACATCACTGTCGTTTTCTTCCATTCTGTGTATGTCTTGGTCCTGTTGTTCACTCAGTCTTCGCAGCCGGCTACTTTCTTCTGTTCTCACTTCTTCCCGCAATTGTTGTGCGAGTTCTTCGGTACTGTTGATTAACGTGGATTCATCTTCAAGTACTCGTTGAAAACTGGAGATGATCGTCAATTGCCTTCCATCTTCTTCATGGGCAACGATTTCTCTGTGTTCTTCTGTCTGAGCAATTCTCGGGTCTCGAGTCGGATGATGTGTAAACAGAGGGGCACGTCGTCTTCGAAAACTCATGATGGTGTATTGGTGAATACATATCAAAATTATAGGCTTTTTATAGTCTAGTGGGGAGGTGAGTACAAAATGGCCGTGATGCACAGTCCTCCATTTTTAACCCACCCACTCACCGGCGTCAGTGAGTGCAATATATAGGCTGACCCACTGTATAGTGAGTGGGTGGGTTCAAAATGGCGGCCGCTTATTTTCTCTGCGACGTTGAAAGTCCGCCATTTTGAACCCACCCACTCACCCGTGTCAGCCAGTGCAAGAATCCCACTGTGCTGTGTATGTACCCCTTGTCCCAAAGCATTAAATTTCTTATGATTTTTTCGATAAAACCCGTCACAATTTTCATGGAATTATTAGACGACTGTCACCCAGAGTCTATACACGTTTTTTTAGTCAGGAAAATTAATTTATTTCCCCTATATCTGGTGTTTCAGACTCCCGTACACGATTTTTATGGGTTTTAAATTCAATAAAATTAATAAATAGCGGTAGTGTGTAGCGTTAGACGGTTAGACGGTTAAAAATTTTTTATACAATACATTGAATTGCCTGACTGCAATTTGCAATAAAAATCGAGGTCCGTTGACAGGTATTAAAAAATGACAGTCGTTTTTAAAATGAGGAACAAACACAAATATTGGCAGTGTCGTAAAAAATATATCACACAGCTAGAGTGCTATCGCTCACGTCCGCGTGAATTATACTATAAATAGCCGCTGTATTTTTTTTAATTATTCACCAATACCCCAGTCATGCAGTCACTACCGCTGATTGAAATCAAGGATATTGACGACTTCATGACCCATGATGAAAATCAACTCTACGGGAATATCATCCGTTTGGAAGGTCATGACCAACCCTGGATAACTGATATCCTGGGAGAATTATTTCCTCCTTCACCTGGGAACCAGCCTGCTTCAACCCTACCGGATGTTTTTCCAGCCGTCGACCCCTGTTTTGACAAGATACACGCCGAGTTAGAAAAGATGTTGAAATCACCCCCAGCTCTAGACGACCCGGTACAAGAGAGACCCGCCGAAACACAGGGAAGCACCCAGGCTACAGAAGAAAAAGAAAAAAGACCCGATGCCAAGGCAACAGAGAACAGAGGAGAACATTTCACCCAGAAGAAGAAGAAGAAGCGGGTACAGAAAAGGGGAAAAGATGTCCGGCTACGCAAGAGGGAAGAGACAAGGGGCAAGAGAGAGAGGACACCTCCCGTCCAAAAAATGAACGATGAGGTGTATTATGTATGGACGATCTCCACTTCAACATTGGGTTCTAACACAGAACGGCAAAGCCAATTATATCTACCCTGTGTAGAGTGTTCGAACCAATTTGCCCGGTTTGCCATAGCCCCGTGCGGTCATTCGGCATTGTGTCAAGTCTGCATCCATCGTCGGGCCCAAATACCTACCTGTGCAGAAGCTAATCATCCCCAACCATGTGAACTGTTACCGCTTACCTGTACCGTATGCGCAGAGAGAAGACGCCGACTTCAGATGCCCTCAACGATGTAATTTATTACATAGCAAAAAAAAAGAAAAAAAACAGAATTTTTTTTTGTCCTTTTCAGGACATTATCTTTTCCGAAAGAGAACTGCTAATCATACGCACAAAATTAAACACGAGATCCCCACACCTTATAACCCCTGTGTTCATTCAAAATAAAAGCCCCGCTCGGGCTATTTTTATCAAAAATAAATTACCCCAATTATCTTTTCCGAAAGAGAACTGCTAAATCACACGCACACAATTAAAAACGAAATCCCCACACCTTATAACCCCTGTGTTCATTCAAAAATAAAAGCCCCGTGATGCATTCGGGCTATTTTGATCAAAAATAAATTATCCATTATTCGGGGTTATGTCCCCCGGTTGAAAAAAAATAACAATCCGTTATCGCGCAGATTGTTTATTAATTAATGGGGCAAAAAGAAAAAAATCCTGTGTTTGATATATGTGATAGAGATCCGTTCTGACAAGAACGTTTTCATATAGGTCAGGGATTGTTTTTTGATTTACTAATAAAAAGGGAGTAATGTAGGACATTCTGTGCGTTAAATTGATGTGCTCAGTTAAGAAGTTTCCTCCCTCGGAAGGAATGGTTTGCTCTGAAAAGAGCATTTATTTGTTTACCCAGTTTATTCTGGGGAGAGTAGCTTACATCTCCTTGGTGGTCTTGTGGCTCACAAAGTGGCTCACCGGGAAGTAGCGGTAAGGGCTTATACCGTACTGTTCGTCGATATCCACATCCAGGGGCTGCCCGTCTCTGAACCGGGCTGCCGATACCGTGGGGGGAGGCTGCTCGTACACGATTATAGGTGTGTCATCTTCATCATTCTCGCATCCCAGCCAGGAAGGGAAGTCCTCTAATGGGAAGGGTGATGGTGGTTTCTCTGTTTCGGCCCGGCCCGAATCATTCTCGCATCCCAGCCAGGAAGGGAAGTCCTATAATGGGAAGGGTGATGGTGGTTTCTCTGTTTCGGCCCGGCCCGCTGCACTGCTCGGCGCTGTGACCGGTGAAGATGGTGGAGCTGGTGCTGGCAGGACTTCATCACAGGTCAAATCGGGCACTGTGGTTGCTGCTGGGCCAGGGGGACTGGGATGCATCTCATTCACCAGTTGTTGTAATTGGTCAAACCAGTCCCCCTCGCTGATGGTTGAATGGGCAGCAACCAACAGTGCCCTCACATTATTTGCCGTGGTGTTGTGACTGCCCTCGTCTTTCTTCAGTAACGTCGCTCTCCAGCTATTAAATTCGTCCCTCCAGAAGCGCCTCACATATTGCCGCATCATTCGTTCTTTTCGGGCGGAAAGTCTGTTTGTGTTGGCCATCTTCTTCGCTGTGCTTTTCGTCAATGTGAAAAATTTTATGATAAACCTATACAAGAGAAGCCACTATATATAAACAAGACGCGGACGTCAGCGAAACCGGGTAGACAGCCAAAAGATTCTGGGAACACTGGAAAATTCGGTGTGTTTCCTTGTCAATTATAAATGCCTGTTATTTGTACAATACAGCTCACCGCTCGTAGAATTTTTAGTTCCAATTCATCTCACCTAAATCAAGGACTTGTATTAAAAATTTCAGCCGTCTACCCCTTGACTACGTCCTGATTTTTAATTTTTACCGAGTTTCCGAGCCGTACTCTTCAAATACGCAAAATACAGAAAACCCGCTTCATTAAAAATCAATGAATGGTCTGGATTAAAAATAGAGCCAGTCTATCTCTTAGCAATCGATACGCCTGCCCTGAAAATTCCAGCTCGTTTCGATCATGAGAACTGTAGCAAATCAAGAAAAACAGTGCCTTCTTTTACGGGAAAGAACGCACATTGCTACGCAGTTCGCGGGTTAAATTTCGCGCCGACGGAATTGCGTCAGAGACAACGGAGTTGCGCCCCCTTGGAAAAGTGCATTGTACCAATTTATGCGGTTTGATAATTTATTAAATGTGTTTGTCGTAGGAATACCCTTGTTTTATTAAGGTAACATTATGAAAAGGATGTGGGCTACCTATTTCAGTCATTGATTCCGTGAATTAACGGTGCCTTAAATTTATAAGCTGTATCATGCGTACTAGGGGTACACACTTTATTTAAAAAAACCCTTCACGTACCTAGAGGCTGTATGACGTATATACTATGGCTTGGCAAGCCTCGGGTTTCACTATTTTAGAGTACTAGGGTTGTTCAGGTAATTATTAAGACTTGAAATTCGAGTCTAGCCATGCACTAAATTTTATTTTTATCTTCGTATGAGTCCAGACTCTTAATTTAACCACTCGGGACGCGTCTAAAAAATAATGGCAGTGTTAAATAATTTCCCAGGGTATTTTTTTATTTTTTAACCATGAAAAATTGAATCGATCTATATATAAATTTTTGTCGGGCTAGTATTTTTTGTCATTCTTCAGTATGGCATCGCCAGGCAAAGAGCTCGCGTTCTTTCAAGTCACGTCAAAAGTAATTCTTATCGTGTACGAGCATGAATTGCGCTTGATCGAAGAACATCCGATCGAAGTGAAATTAACTTTAAGTCTGGCCGGATGGATGGTATTGACACGTGTATTACAAAGCCAAGAACCCGAAGTCGATTTTTTACCTATCGGTGACGATGTGTACCTGCGGGGGAGTAGAGAGCATTCATTTTTCCCCCGCTTAGAACAGTGTCGCGGGAGCGGTATTGTGCTTTGGCCATCATTATGGGCAGCCCTGAAATCTATCATTACCGAAGTGGATGCTGTACTCTACCCGGAAAACCATTCCATCATCACCCGGACCCTGACCTCGGGTTGTACCATAATAATATATCCTGATCGCATCGACTTGATTGACGATGACTCGCGCTGCTGGTGCGTCCCAGAACCCGCGCGTATCACATTATCTCGCGAAGGTTGGACTACCTTAAAACGTGTATTATTATTCTGTGATTTAGATGGCGATGGTATCTATCTGGATCACGATGTATACATTTTTCGCGGTCCTTTTTTTGCCCGATTGATCTCTCTGAAACGAGGCGGATTTACGCTCGATCCCGACCTGTGGACGGCTTTGCAAAAAATAGTGCCCGTGGTGGATAAAGTATTCTCGGCACACGACCCGCCTCTCACAGAATAGAGCCCTAT
>JAVTVY010051459.1:0-26984 GCA_036873755.1 Hanleya hanleyi | reverse complement strand
GACAGATTGCTGCGACAGTTTGAAAGTGTTTTTCCTGAGCGACAGATTGCTGCGACAGTTTGAAACTGTTTTTCCTGAGCGATAGATTGCAGCGACACTTTGACAATGTGTATTCTCTCGTACGACAGATTGCTGCGACAGTTTCAAACTGTTTTTCCTGAGCGACAGTTTGCAGCGACACTTTGACCGGGTATCTACTGTTTGGAGATGGATTGCACATGTGAACACTGGCACCTTTCTATATCTCTCAAACCTGACCGATTTTCTTGTAATACTTCCTATAAATTAAAACTGTTAATAGGGAAATGGAGAAATGTGATTTGACATGCTATATTCTGTCGGACGACAGATTGCTGCGACAGTTTGAAACTGTTTTTCCTGTGCGGCAGATTGCAGCGACACATTGAAACCATTTTTCCTGAGCGACAGATTGCAGCGACACTTTGTCAAGGTGTAGTTTCTCGGGCGACAGTTTGCAGCGACACTTTGGGAAGGTATATTCTCTCGGATGACAGATTGCTGCGACAGTTTGAAACCATTTTTCCTGAGCGACAGTTTGCAGCGACACTTTGACCAGCAATATTTTGTGGGACGACAGATTGCTGCGACAGTTTGAAACTGTTTTTCTTGGACGGCAGATTGATGCGACAGTTTAAAACCATTCCTCCCTAACACCACTTTGACTCTCGACTTCACGTACATTTCTCCCTAACACCGCTTTGACAGTCGACTTCACATACATTCCTCCCTAACACCGCTTTGACATTCGACTTCACATACATTCCTCTCTAACACCGCTTTGACACTCAACTTCACATACATTCCTCCCTAACACTGGTTGACACTCGACTCCATGTACATTCCTCCCTAACACCGCCTTGACAATCAACTAAACATACACTCGATTTCACGTACATTTCTCCCTAACAGCTCTTTGACAGTCGACTTCATGTACATTTCTCCCTAACCCCGCTTTCACACTCAACTTCACGTACATTCCTCCCTAACTCCGCTTTGACATTCGAATCCACGTACATTTTTCCCTAACACCGCTTTGACACTGCACTTCAGATATATTCCTTCCTAACAGTGCTTTGAAACTCAACTTCAAGCACACTCATGCCGAACACCCAGCTTCGACATTACCCTAGTTATGCTTTGGTGGAGAAATTATCTGACTTCTATAGCTGAAATGATCCTAAACCTGATAGTTATGAAGCATACCCAACCCTAAGTCCTAATCCCGCTTTGACACTCGACCTCAGATACATTCCTCCCTAACACCGCTTTGACACTTGACTTCACGTACATTCCTCCCTAACACCGCTTTGACAGTCGACTTCACATACATTCCTCCCTACACCGCTTTGACATTTGACTTCACATACAGTCCTCCCTAACACCGCCTTGACACTCGACTTCACATACGTTCCTCCCTAATACTGGTTGACACTCGACTTCACGTACATTCCTCCCTAACACCGCTTTGACACTCGACTCCATGTACACCGCTTTGACACTCTACTTCACATACATTTCTCCCTAACACCGGTTGACACTCGATTCCACGTACATTCCTCCCTAACACCGCTTTGACACTCAACTCCATGTACATTCCTCCCTAACACCGCTTTGACATTCGAGTAAACATACATTCCTCCCTAACACTGGTTGACAATCGACTTCACGTACAGCTTGAACCTGAACCTGATAGTTATGAAGCATACCTAACCCTAAGTCCAATTCCCGCTTTGACACTTGACTTAATATACATTCCTCCCGAACACCACTTTGACAATCAACTTCACTTACATTCCTCCCTAACACCGCTTTGACACTCGATTTCACATACATTCCTCCCTAACACTGCTTTGACAGTCGACTTCACTTACATTTCTCCCTAAAACCACTTTGACACTCAACTTCACATACATTCCTCCCTAACACCCCTTTGACACTCGACTTCATGTACATTTCTCCCTAACCTGATAGTTATGAAGCATACCTAACCCTAAGTCCTAATCCCGCTTTGACACTCGACCTGACATACATTCCTCCCCAACACCGCTTTGACACTCGACTTCACTTACATTCCTCCCTAACACCGCTTTGACACTCGACTTCACATACATTCCTCCCTAACACCGCTTTGACATTCGACTTCACATACATTCCTCCCTAACACCGCTTTGACAGTCGACTTCACATACATTCCTCCCTAACACTGCTTTGACATTTGACTCCTCCCTAACACCGCTTTGACACTCGATTTCACATACATTCCTCCCTAACACTGCTTTGACAGTCGACTTCACTTACATTTCTCCCTAAAACCACTTTGACACTCAACTTCACATACATTCCTCCCTAACACCCCTTTGACACTCGACTTCATGTACATTTCTCCCTAACCTGATAGTTATGAAGCATACCTAACCCTAAGTCCTAATCCCGCTTTGACACTCGACCAGATACATTCCTCCCTAACACCGCTTTGACACTCGACTTCACGTACATTCCTCCCTAACACCGCTTTGACAGTCGACTTCACATACATTCCTCCCTAACACCGCTTTGACATTCGACTTCACATACATTCCTCCCTAACACCGCTTTGACAGTCGACTTCACATACATTCCTCCCTAACACTGCTTTGACATTTGACTTCACATACAGTCCTCCCTAACACCGCTTTGACACTCGACTTCATACATTCCTCCCTAACACCGCCTTGACACTCGACTTCACATACGTTCCTCCCTAACACTGGTTGATACTCGACTACACGTACATTCCTCCCTAACACCGCTTTGACACTCGACTCCATGTACACCGCTTTGACACTCTACTTCACATACATTTCTCCCTAACACCGCTTTGACACTCAACTCCATGTACATTCCTCCCTAACACCGCTTTGACATTCGAGTAAACATACATTCCTCCCTAACACTGGTTGACACTCGACTTCACGTACAGCTTCGACATTAGCCTAGTAACGCTTTCGTGGAGAAATTATCTAACTTTTATAGCTGAAATGACCCTAAACCTGACAGTTATGAAGCATACCTAACCCTAAGTCCTAATCCCGCTTTGACACTCGACTTCACATACATTCCTCCCTACAACCGCTTTGACATTCGACTAAACATACATTCCTCCCTAACACTAGTTGACACTCGACTTCGCGTACATTCCTCCCGAATACCGCCTTTACATTCAACTGAACATAAACTCGATTTCACGTACATTTCTCCCTAACAGCTCTTTGACAGTCGACTTCATGTACATTTCTCCCTAACTCCACTTTGACATTCGACTCCACGTACATTTTTCCCTAACACCGCTTTGACACTGCACTTCAGATATATTCCTTCCTAACAGTGCTTTGAAACTCAACTTCAAGCACACTCATGCCGAACACCCAGCTTCGACAGTACCCTAGTTACGCTTTGATGGAGAAATTATCTGACTTCTATAGCTGAAATGACCCTAAACCTGATAGTTATGAAGCATACCTAACCCTAAGTCCTAATACCGCTTTGACACTCAACATTACATACATTCCTCCCTAACACCGCTTTGACACTCGACTTCACATACATTCCTCCCTAACACCGCTTTGACAGTCGACTTCACATACATTCCTCCCTAACACCGCTTTGAAATTTGACTTCACATACAGTCCTCCCTAACACCGCTTTGACATTCGACTTCACATACATTCCTCCCTAAAACCGCCTTGACACTCGACTTCACATACGTTCCTCCCTAACACTGGTTGACACTCGACTTCACGTACATTCCTCCCTAACACCGCTTTGACACTCGACTCCATGTACACCGCTTTGACACTCTACTTCACATACATTTCTCCCTAACACCGGTTGACACTCGACTGCACGTACAATCCTTACTCGGCTACCGAGGGCCCCTCATATGATTACAAGAAAGAGTAGCAAAATATCGACTCAGTGTTGGAATATGTAGGATGGGTAAAAGTTTCAAAGTGTCGCAGAAATGTGTCGTCCAGCACAATATACCTTGTCAAAGTGTCGCTGCAAACTGTCGCCAAAGAAAAAGATGTTCAAACTGTCGCAGCAATCTGTCGTGCAGGAAAACTATTTCAAACTGTCGCAGCAATCTGTCATCCAGCAAAATATGCCTTGTCAAAGCATCACTGCAAACTGTCGCTCAGGAAAAATAGTTCCAAACTGCCGCAGCAATCTGTCGTCCGGCAGAATATATCATTTTGTATTGTTGGGGGGGGGGGGTGGCCCCATCATACATTCATGATGAACAGTTTTAAAGTATCGCTGCAATCTGTCGTCCGCCAGAATATACCTTGTCAAAGTGTTGCTGCAAACTGTCTCACAGGGAACAGAAAGCTCAACTCAGACACATTCACTACCCTTATAATCGTATCCTTTTGTATTGTTGGGGGGGGGGGGCCCATTATCCGTTTCGTGATCTCTTACATGGAAGACGTACCAACATATCCATATTTTGTGAAAGGCTAGAGGTAATCAAATATATGAATCCAAAGACACATAGTGAACCCAGTAAGTTATTAGAGCACAAACCGTGCTTAGCTTCCAATGATGCTTGCGAGGCAGCACAATGTTCGACAGCATACCATGATGTTATGGTGCTTCAGATCGGAGAAGAACAACTCTCTCAATTGGGAACAATAAAATCTTGTTTACTGTAATTATATTATCTGTTAAAGTGACAAGATATTGATGGAGTGACTTCGTCAATTGCTAAATTAGTGAAGCTGATGGTGGGTTCAAATCCCACATAATTACAATGTCTTCTTTCTTTATATTATTGTTTTTGATAATCATTTCAACTAAAAAAGTCAACTCGGGTAACCTGTAAGTGCTACTGTAGGTCAGCTCACGCAACCTGCATGTCACGCTCTAATTACGAACTTAAGATGTAGGTCTACTGGGATAACATGCATGTCAGGCTCTGATTGCAAACTTAAGATGTAGGTCAACTCGGATAACCTGTATGTCACGCTCTAATTGTGACAGTTGATCGAGGTTTTCGATGTTAGGATTAAATATATATGTTCTCATTTTAAATACAGTTGACTTTGGCAAATGAATTTATGTTCCATGTTAAATGATGAATGACTTTCTATGTAGCTCGATCTCACCAACATATTATACGGTAGGTTCAAGGACGCCATGTTAAACAAACATGGTGATTGATCAGCTACCTCTCCCTTTGTTAATACGTCAATTAACATTGATTCATTTCTCGTAGAATATGTTCGTGGTATATGTATGAATGGAGTTGTGTCCCACGTTATGGATTTATTCTCAGGAATGCACGGAGGTATTTATGGGCGGGATGATTTAGTGGGATTAGGCATGTAAATAGTTGTTAACGCACGTTCTTTCTGCATGCCTGTCAATAGAGAAATCTTACCATCTTAGATAGTGAATGATTGGTACCGCAATTTATCGATCAAGGGAGACAACTATGGCTGTTAACAAATGCGAGATATGTCATGTCAAATACATTATACCGTAATAAGACTTCCAGATGCATATGACTACAGAGAAACATACAAACACACACATATTAAAATGGGACACGGTTATATCCAAAGGAATACCTTTATTATGATGTTAGTTTATGGTTTTATCCCATTCTTGGGTTCATCCTTCATATAAGGGTTCACGAGAGACTTGTTAAAGCTTAATTCTCTCTCTCTGTCTCACAAAGATGAGATGGGTGTTGAGTTGTCGAAATAGGATCTCCCCCAAACTCCTTGCAGTGACGATAAAGATCATCTTTGTTGAATAGAGACCCATCGGCGCCTGCTCAGCAGTGTAAACTGTGAATGTTTTCTGACTGACCCTCTCTTAAATTGACGACGTCATCACGTCACACCAATTTAGATACATAGATTCATAACCTAACTGCGTAACTCCAATTTATTACTCGTATATGGTAGGTTTCTGCTTGTGGACTGTTAGTCCCCGAGGCCCGTCCTCTGTGCATGTCATTCGACAAATATATGTAGTTTCATTGTTTTGGTGGGAAATTTAAGCCATACGACGTCGGGCATTACAGGTTAGTTTTTCATGGGTATTTTTGCATTTACCAGATATACCCTATGTTGAGGCGTTTACTTCGACTTCATAGTCGCCATATGAACAGCTGCAATAAAACGCGGCTGAGATACTAAGGCTACGTCCGAGAATCCAACGTATTCTCGGTCCTGAATGTGAGGTGCCGAGGGAAGGCTTGCTGTGGAGTCATATGGTAGCTTTTCACTCGCCAGACGTCGTAAACTTGTGTCCGACCTCTTGCATATCGCTTAAACTCCAAACCCTTTCTGAAATTCTCAGCACCACAGCGTCACTCCGGGCAGTTATCTTTATATTTGCGTTATGTACCTGCTCCACTCCAGGATACACCCTTACTGAAATTGTCACTCTGGATCACTCTGGTCACCACAATAATTGTGAATGAAGTGCCTTAAAATGTGTCGAAAATTAGTAGTGAAGCGTGTGAAATCCCAAAATTCTCCAGGGAAGAGCCCCGACACCCCCACCACCCACATCTTTCTTCCTCCATGCGTCGAAATTGATCGTGACTAGTTTTAAATTGCAGTTTCATGTAAAGTGCTAATTCTTCCGGGTATTTGTTCTATTTGATTCAGTGTTAACTCCAGCACAGTCTACATGAATTATCAGTTTCATCTGATATCCGCCTCTTTTTTTCAATAACAACGTTAATTTGCGCAGGATCCCACACTCGCAACTTCAAACAATTCAACGTGGCATTGATGCAACAACTTACGCATCAATGAAGTAATCTTTTCTTGCAGAAGTGTTAAAACTTGACTTTGAACTGCCGAGAAGATGGTTCATCTGAGCACCAATATTTGAGGATATTTTGATTTTGTTTGGATATTTTCACCTCTTCGCTTTAGAAAAGCGGAAATTGTGAAAATGAAAGAGAAATTTCCCAAATTTCCCGGGGGGAAGACCCCCGAGGAGCAAATCCCTTCCTGCTCCAACCCCGAATTTGCCAGCGTCACCTTCTCTCTCCCGAGAGATAGTTTTTTATTTATATAATGTACCTACATCACTACAGGTAGATCATTTTAGAAAATCGCAGCAGCACTCCGAACAGATACCTTTTTATTTGAGTATGATATCTCCAGTTACAGGTTAGTCCTAAGATTTTAGAATACGTTATTGGGGGGTTAGAAAGGTACAGACACATTAACAATACCAATTTCAAGAATGCTTTTATTCACTAAATAGCATATTTAGCATTTCTTTGTTATTCAAAGACATTTACACGTGCCAAATATTAAATAGAACAATTTGCGACCCATCAATACCGCATGACATTTGATTTAACTCAGTAATAGAATACGGCTTTTCTTCGTTAACCACATGCCATGATTCAAATGTCAGCATCCATCATGTATGTATACATCTAACACTTGCTATATAGTTTCACTTTTGAAATTCTATGGCATATAATACCACGAGTTTGACTGAGCGCACTCAATCATTAGTTTGTTGCTTTTGAAATTCTATAGGATTTCTTGGGTGAACATATAACATACGTGTACTTGTAATTTGAATATGACTGTAGTATCTCTTGGTTTACCCATGACATGTACACGAACAGAGTGATTATTGTATGAAACATAATGATAAACACGATATGCAATACATGCAACATTTCTTGATTAAAACTATATACTGATTTGTATGTAAGCAGCGCATCTGTTAAAGCATACCAATGGACCTGAAGCCTGGCGTATTATACCTCTTTCAATTACGTGAAAAATTGTGCACTCATTTCATCTACATGACAGGTGATCCCTTATCCAGAAATCGATCATCGTTTATGTAACACGAAACTAATGAAATTGTCAACGTCCTATATTTAACCCGATATACCAAATTAGAGCTTGCTCCTCCGACTCTGCCAGTCCAGGGACCTCGCGCTGGCAATTAAGTTGATGTCACGTTACATGAGGGAGGTGACAGGCTCATTGACTTGTGTAACGATCCCCACCAGCCATTTGATTGTCATGGATGTAGGGGGCCTACGTCATCAAGTTTCAGGACACTTGCTACTCCGCAGGATATCTCAGTTTACCGATGACGTACATATATCAACAAATCACTTGTTACCGGGAGTGACGCAGATACGCTAGGCAAATAAAATGTTACATAAAGAGTGCCGGAATGACACAGTGACGTCGGCAATTTCAGAAAAGGTCTAACCTGAAATGGCGAAGGTACATTAAACAAATAAAAACAAGTATCTGTCCGGAGTGACATAGTGATGCTGACAATTTTAGAAAAGGTCTCACCCAAGTGACACATGTACGTTACGCAAATAAAAAGGTATCTTCGTGAGTAGGGAATGATGCTGACAATTTTATAAAGGGTGTTATCTGAAGTGATGCAAGTGCATTACACAAACAAAAAGTTATCTATCCGGAGTGACGTGGTGACGCTGACAAATTCTAAAAGGGTGTCGCATGAAGTGACATGGTTGTTTCTTCTATCTAACAGTCACACAGTTTATGATTTTTCATCAGCTGTCTTGACAGAGCTATTACATCATCGCTCTTAAATTCTTGTGTCTAATACCGCTTAAGCCGGCGCTAGAGGTCGTGTGGTCATGCCATTCAAGATGACCACATGAACAGGCACATTAGAAGCGTGGCTGGGATAAGAATTATCACAATGATCAGTTTTCGTTCTTGTGATGGTTTTAGAAATATACAGTAAGTATTGCCTTTGAGGTCATGTGACTTCTTGTCAATACGCCGGTATCTTTTACATCACCCTTGTTATGTTGCGTTTAATAGGTATATCAAACAAATAAAAGACAGCAGTCCGGAGATATTAATCTAACAATTTTAGAAAGGGTATTGCGAAGGTTTAGATTCAGTCTCTCTGCAGCAAAACTGCTGTCTAGCCATGCAGTGGTAATGCAATAAGAAACACTGAATCTCTGGCATTCACTGTCACCTGCATTCTGGTGATGGCCTACATGACTGAAGTCTTGATGTCGTTTCTACTGATATAGTTACTAACGATAGGCTGGGAACACTTTTGATGAAGAGGTCAGAGAAAATCGGGAACTAACATTTTCATATCAGATAAGATATTAGTCTGTATGCTACGACACTTGAGAAATTCGTGTTTAAGTGACAATAGTGGAGCCTACAATACTCACTGACTGACTGAATCGTACATGCCAAGGTACTGTGCAATTTGTTCACCACCTTGACAGAAATATCCTTCCATGCAAATATTCAAGAGGTAAAAAGTGTTTGTCTCCCAAAATGATATTTTTAGAGTCTAAAGTCTACTGCTATAACAAAAAATATTGGATGCTGAAAAGGTATGAAACACTAAAAAAATATTACTATTTGACTCTAGAAGTGCTAGAAACAAATCCCTCGTAAATCTTGTTGATAGCTGTAAATTCATACATATTATCACGTCAACATTTATCAGCTTAGTAAATTAGAAATTCCAATAACGTTACTAACTTAGGCAACAAAATGCTCGTCACTAATGTTCTGTGACTGAAAACAATAACACGACTCAAATAGTGACGTTGTCGTAATATTAAGCCATCTTCTTTGCTTATTTTCACGAATTTTCCACTTTAATATCTTTTTTCGATTAGCTGAAGTCGCAGCTTTTGCGTGGAGTTTCTTACGATTACCGTTTCATTGTTCAAACAAATGAACAGAAGATTTATATAAATATAATACTTAAAAACTACATTCTTCAATGATTACTTTTCATTTAAGGTTCAATGACATTAGAATCCTGTGGTAGTCTCATAATCATGATTATAGTGTCAAAATCCTTAGTTTGAAAATGGAAAAGTTGATGTGAACACACTTCTGCAAAAGAGAGACCTTATTTTCTAATAAGCAACAAAACACAGCAACAAAAAGCAATGCGTTATACCTACATTTTTGCTAATTATCTTTCGATTTTATTTCGACATTTTTCAAGTTTATATGCGGAGGTATTGTGATGTGAGAAATTCTGGAGGTCATTTATCACACTCGATTTTTTTTATCACACTCGATTGACAAAAAAACACAAGAAGTTCGCTTCATTGAGTTTTATCGAATTCGTACGATAAAAATCGGATAAATGACCACTCGTATTGATAATCTATATGAACCCTTTTCAGTTTCATCTTACTTTTTCTTGGCCATATTGATTCGTTGTTATTGGAAACGGCTATATCAAAAAATGTACGGTTTACAAAGAAAGTCATGTTATTGTATTTTGCAATTTACTTAACTAATTGATTTAACAATTGGGACATTGTTCTCATAAACTCTCGATGATAATTTTGCAGACACTGATGGACTGCTTCCGCTTAACCGGGAGCATATACGACCACCTAAGCGATCTCTGTATTATTAAACATTAAGGCTCTCACCTGAACAGGCACAAATACAACGCAGTCGAGATTCCTTCAAAACTATGGAGCTCTGCAAGCAGACTGTCGTCTAGACTGAAAGAACAACGGCTAGCTTTTGAATACCGAACCTGTCAAGCATTCCTTGTTTTCAATTTTATTTAATTGCATTTTATTTAGCTCTGGTGACAGTCTACAGTGAACCGTCATTGGGATAGCATCGTTCTGAGCTGTGAGAAACATAACTACCATTCATGGAAATATCAGATGTCAATGTAATATGTGACTTTCGCAATGAAAGCTTAATTCGCAAGAAGTTCTTATGGCTTAATGGCTTGTGGCCCTCCTGCTCGGATTTGGACACACTCACTCGAATTTGTCATCTCAATGTGAACACTATTGGTTGTGAGATTGATAAGTGTCAAGTTACTCTAATTTAAACGCCTGTCTTCTCATAAAATGGGCCTCCATTTTGTTTTTTATTTTTCGAGAAGTTTCATTTTTTCAACTTCAAATTTTTAACTTTACCGAGCAGAGTAACCCTTCAACAAAATGTCAATGGCGCAGTTTTTCAAAATTTAGTCCAGTTCAGTTTCTGTGGAATCTTGTTTGTTTTTTTCAACTGGACAAAATTGGATAAAATGCTATGGTCAAACTTTGAAGATTAATATCTCGGCATCCAGAATAGCATTTAGAAATCGGTGGATCACTTTTTCTTTGCCTTGTTCAGAATAACCACGCCCAAATTGGAACCCCCGTGATGAATACTTCTCGAAAAATAAACTGTTTTACTTATACAACTGAAGAAATCAAGTAACGGAATCAAAGCGATGAATAGATTAGGGCCTAATAACTGATAGTGGTGACCCCTACAGTGTTTGTGTAAGACAAATGTGTGAATTTCCTGCTTGGAGGTTCTTGCCAGTCAAAATAACAGTTTGAAGGCAAAAATGCGCCTAAGTAAACGTGCATTCGCCAAAATAATCTCACCCGGAGAAAGAATAGATATAATACTAAATAAATGTGCAATAAAAAAACAATCGTCGATTTTGACCCCCAGCTATACAAACCCTTAATGCCATTGTCGTTAATGCTATTTCGTGCAATTTTGCATGTGGCTTGCAAACAGTAAGGAAGGTCGACTGATATAATGTTTGGGAAACTTCCTGATATTTATGCAGGATCCTATGGCATTTACTTGTGGGGCTTTGTCGCCGATTTCGTTAATTTTAACAGATTGAACAGAAATCTCAATCTGCAAGATTTGACTAACACCTGAAACCAGTTAATAAGCTAAGCGAAGCAGACATCTTTTGAATACACCAGATAAAATAATTCCCTCACAAGCGGCCAAACAGCATTGGTATGTCGGAATTTTTTTCCATGCTTCCAATATGGTTGACTGTCATTAAGCTTATGAGTTATCGCTAAATGTTTCCAGTGTCCTAGGGCATTTGTAAAAAATATGTATTTTCAAAGAATTTCATAGTATTGGTAAAGGCATCTTCTCGAAACAGTGGCTGCGTATCCTGCCGGAAGCTCGTGTAAGGACTGGTATTGCCTAGGGAAGATGTGATAAAGGAAGCTGGGTATTATTTGTGATATTACTTGTTTGGTCCCTGTGATGTTTATTAAATATAACGCAGTCAGTATATTTGCATTTGGGGTCATATGACTTCTTGCCACTACATCGGCATCTTTTCCCACCACTCTTGTTATGTAGAGATTAATTATTGAACTCTTCCTTGAATAACTGACATAGTCTGCATTATTTTCAGAAAGTTATCTGGAGTAGATCAAGATGCCGACTGAATCGAAGTCAACAAGGCCAAACGGTTCGAATAAAGGGGTCCATGGTCCGGCCGCCACAGCCGGCAGTGCGCCAAGGGAGAAAATTCCAAGCTTCAGTCGATTTGTGCCTGGTAGTAATATTCCTGTATATGCAGTTGCAAATAATCCTCAACCAGATATGAATGCATGTTCTGTCATTTGTGCCAATGGGAATAATATAGCCAGTGCGAATCCCATGAGTGTTACCCCTGCTGTGCCTGTGCAACAGGAACAGGTATTAGCTCATTCCACTAATCCTCACATAAACTCCATAAATTATATGTCCAGTGAGCATCAGCACAGTTTATCAATCCACAACCTCAGTCTAACTCTCAGTCTAACCGGGTTTTGTCGAGAGGTGTGCAATATTATACACCCTCTTCAAAACAAAGATAATGTTGTGTGCTTTGCCATTTCCATTGGGGAGTCTATTAAATGCAACAAACCGTGGCGGTAGAAAAAGATGCCCGAGTACTGACAAGAAGTCATATGACCCCACTGGCCAATATTCTGACTGCATCATATCCAAACGTATCAGAAGAACCAAACATGATTCATCGGATGATTTGCATCTGTTACGCTTTTATTGCATCTGTTCATGTGGAAGCCTCGAATGGCATGATCACTCAAACCCTAGCACAGGCTTGATCGGTATTAAATATTATACAAATATTCAAGATCGATGAGGCAAAGCCCTTCAACTGATATGATGGGAAGTGACGAAAAATGTGACCGTTAGATTAGAAAAAGCGACTCGAACGGGAACATTTTAGAAGGATGCAAATCCTTATGCAGAACACATGTCTGTGAGACTCGACGTCGTCCAAGCGCTTCATTATCCGGCATCTCACTACAATCACAAATAACTATAATCACAGTGGTGTGTACAGAGGGTAAGCCTTGGGGACTAACAACAGTCCGCCTGAGATGCCGGGGTACTGATAAGAAGCCAGGTGACTTCAAAGACCTAATTTTCATAGACTGAATAAATCGGCCCAATTGTATCCCAATAAATGTACAAGAAAAAACCTAGAGAGAGTGGTTCATTGATATGAATTTTATGCTGAAATATCTACTGATGATTTACTTGAGGACATAGAATCTGTAGTTACCTTGAATAGCGCGGTTTGCTGGTTTTCAAGGGAAACCCCGCAGTTGGCAAGCCAGTGGCCAATGTTGAGTCTTGGACAAATGGATTCCTCGTGTATACTGATAGTTATCTTGAGAGGCACCCTAACCGAGCCAAAGAGATACAGTGGCGTCGGAACGTAATTGAAAGTGGAGGGTGGCCCACTATCACAGCCCAACAGGCGAGGGTGCAGGGGGCCGCCTAGGCCCCGGAAGCTCCGGAGTCCTAGATCGCCGGAGATGCGTTCTGAGCGTTTTCCCGGAAATAAAACTGATCACACTGCAGGCAGATTTATAGTTCTATTTTCACGATTTATTTCGCAATTATAAGCACGCATCGATATTGAAAACATCGCACCTCATGCCTGCATCCATTTGACTTTCTAGTTATATTAAAAACCTATACGATGACTTTTAGTTCTTGGAAGGGAAACCAGTATGCCTACCGATATGATTCATTCGCACAAAGATAAAAGAAAGAAATCCTCACAGTACAACAGGCGAGGGTCCAGGGGCGCCTAGGCCCCGGAAGCTCCGAAGTTCCAGATCTCCGGAGATGCGTTCTAAGCGTTTTCCCAGGAATAAATTCGAACATAATGTATTCAGATTTATGGTTCTATTTTAACGTTTGTTTCGCATTTTATAACCACGCATCGATATTGAAGAAAAAAAAAAATCATATTTCATGCCTGAATCCATTTGTTATTTAACACATAAAAAAAACACATAAAAAACGATGACCATTACATCATGGAACATTAGAACCAATATGATACCGATTCATTTACACAAAGCTAAAATAAGCGATCCTCACAGCCTGACAGGCGAGGGTCCAGGGGCCGCCTAGGCCGATTGCCGGAGATGCGTTTTACGCGTTTCCCCGGAAATAAATCGAAACACAATGTATATAGATTTATGGTTCTATTTTCACATTTGTTTCGCATAAACACGCATCGATTTTGAAGAATATGCCTGACTCCATTCATCTTCCTGGTTTTACACAAACAAAACGGGCCTATAACACACTACTGCACGTCCTGTCATTCTATCTGTAATTTTTATATGAGGACATGGTCAGTTAGGAATGACACCCCCACTAAATCAAAAGTGCCCCCCCCCCCGCTTCGGACACTACTGAGATACTGACCACAAGGACAGGGAGAAAGTGGCACCAGAAACTGCTGTAAGTATAACTAAGGTGAAGTTTGTCCTCATGCCACCAGCTGGTATGGGCATAAATGTAGCACGTGAGTAGTAGAGAGAAGACGGGACGAGGTCTGTTTTCCAGGGAGGTAACTCTTGGTTCCCCTTTTTCTGCCAGGGGGCGCCACCAGTCCCGTATGACGTCACTTCCGGTCTGGGTGAATGGAGCGTGACCTTGCCGTATGACGTCACTCTTTTCGGTGAGGTCCGTGGGAACATGATAGGAGATGTACTGACTTGTCTGTGGGTTTTTCCCACAATGTCGTTCACCTCCGTGTGTCTTCGGGGAGGTCCGTATCTTTTCGGTGAGGTCCGTGAAGATGTGACGGAGGTAACCGAAAGATGTGACGGAGGTGTGCGAAGAGACACGGAGATCACCGAAGAGTCAGGGAGAGTTCGGTGAGGTCCGTGAAGATGGTACGGAGGTGACCGAAAAGACACGGAGGTGACCGAAGACACACGGAGGTCACCGAAAACACCCGAATGTCATCACCGAAGAGTCACGGAGGTGACCGAAAAGACACCGAGGTGACCGAAGACACACGGAGGTCACCGAAAAGACCCGAATGTCATCACCGTAGAGTCGTGGAGGTGACCGAAAAGACACGGAGGTCACCGAAGACACACGGAGGTTACCGAAAACACCCGAATGTCACGAAAAAACGTATAAAAGTGGGAATTTTTAGGGGAATTGCTGCATTCATTGGCCTGCCGAACGGAGCTATCTCACCAGCCTGCCTGACCAGCCTACCTGACCAGCCTGAACCACTCTGACGACAGGAGGAATCACCGGGACTTGCCTCACTGCAGCATGAGACGTGGAGAAGATTTTCCAGGGGATCCAGGAGCGCCTCCGGCTGAAGTCTTACGAGCATGTGAGTGAGATTTATCGACGTCACTGGGCCACCATACGCCATTGTTTTCACCGTCACCGTCGTCTATTGGACTTGTATAACTTTCGACTGCAGGACCTCACGTATCTTTCTACTTACGCCGAGAACATTTTCACAGACCAGGTGACAGCGTTCAAGTTGAATATCACATTCGGCTACATCTTACGGCACAAAGAGACGGACCAGTTGCGGTATTTTTATCCCAGCAATAATACCTATGTGTTTGATCAACCCTTCACGGTGACGGATGCAATTTCTCTGGAGCCACTCATCGACCAACTGACTACGTTGGACCCATTGGAATGGGCCCGGTTGCAACGCCCCAATACCAAATGGCTTGTGGAAATGGTGACGAACGTCACATTTTTCGTCACCAAAATGAGAGATCATCCTATCGGCGCTCCTGTCATTCTTCCACCTTGGCTGCTTCATCGAAGAGGACTGTATGCGTTAACGGGAGGTTTGGGTGGCCCCTACAAAGACCGTTTCGGTGTTTGGCCGTGCATTTGGACGAGTGTAATCCCCAGCGTTGTGAGAAAGTGGCCAATGGCTATTGAAGACAGTATTTACAGGAGCAAGACTTGGATGAGCGGCAGTTCCGTGGAGTCCCCTTTAAGTATTTGGATGTCGTGGAAACTCGTTTCAGCATCAATATCTTTGTATACCGATTACGATGCGAGGATGACATATTTGTGGCTGAATTGGTTCATCGCTCAACAGAAAGTCAATGTCTTCGACGACAATGGGGTGAGTCATTTTTCCCTCATCTACAATATGAACCTGTACGCCCAGTCTTACAGTTGTGCCCAATGCCATCGGGTGTTTCACCACTCTGGGCACCTACATCAGCACGAAAAGATTTGTGACAACACTGTGAAGCGAAAATTTCCTGGTGGCGTGTATCATAATACGCCTACTATTTTCGAGGAGCTGGCCGATGAAGGGATTGTCATACCCGAAGAGGACCGTTATTTTCCCTACCGGGCGTGTTACGATTTCGAGGCCCTGTTGGAGCCCATGGACATGTTCTCAGCGAAAACGCAGTGGACGCAGCGCCATATTCCCCTCAGTGTGAGCATTTCCACCAACGTACCTGGCTATGACGTTGCGCCCGTCTGTTTCGTGTCCACCGGGGACTCCCATGAGTTGATTACCCGCATGATGGAGTATTTAGAGGAAGTCAGTGCGGCCAGTACGGAATTGTTGGTGTCCAAGTTCCAGGACGTACTGGACCAACTGGACGACCGGATTCCTCTACCAGGTGTATCGTTTAGTGACGATGAAGAGTCCGAGTCAGAGTCTGACACCCAGGAGCCGGAACCCATTCAGTCGCAGGATGTACCTTTACCTAAACCGTATGCGGAGAAATTGAAAGCCCGCTTCCTACAATACCTAGGCCAGTTACCTGTGCTTGGCTTCAACTCGGGGCGATACGACTTGAACATGGTGAAGGAATTTCTCTACCCTTACTTGGCCCAGGCTAATACCATCAAATCCGTCATCAAGAAGATCAATAATCATTTGGCCCTCACTACCACGTCACTCCATTTCCTGGATGTACGGAACTACTTAGCTCCCAATTATAGCTATGATCAGTGGGTGAAGGCGTATGACTGTGCACAAACCAAAGGGAGGTTCCCTTACACGTATATATCGACGCTCGACCGCTTGGAGGAAACACAGTTGCCACCCCGGGCCGCGTTCTTTAACGATTTGAAGCAAGTGGAATGTTCGGAAGACACGTACCGGGAACTACAGCAGGTATGGAACGACCAACACATGCAGACCTTGCGAGATTTCCTGATATGGTATAATAACTTAGATGTGGTTCCTTTCCTCGAAGCGGCCGAGAAAATGGTTCAACTCTTTCGTCGTGAGATGCACGTCGACATATTCAAGGAGTGCTTGAGTTTACCGGGTGTGGCGCTTCGCCATCTCTTTCAAGATTGTCCTACATACTTCTCGCTGATACAGCAAAAAGACGCGGACATGTATGATTGTCTAAAGCAGAACATCGTGGGTGGGCCCAGTCTTATTTTTCACCGCTACCACGAGAAGGACGTCACCACTCTCCCCGGTGGGAAACCCTGTGCTAAGATCATCGGATTCGATGCCAATGCCCTGTACCTGTGGTCCCTTGCCCAGCCCATGCCCAGCGGTCATTATACGCGCTGGTTGGCGGAAGGTCAACATTTCACACCGCAACGCACCCACTACAAACATCTCGCCGACCAGTGGTTGGACTGGGAAGCCTATCGACGGGGAATTTCCATACGCCATCAGACCAACGCCACAGAGAAGCGCATAGGAGATCGTCGACTCCCCGTCGATGGGTTTGCCCTTGTGGGTAGAACACCGACCGTATTCCAGTTTTATGGATGCTATTGGCACGGCCACGAATGTCATTTCAGCGCTGGACACTTCAACCAACGACGTGGGAAATCGGCGGAAGAATTACGGGAGAACGGCGATTACATCAAAGAGAGAGGATACCACCTCATCGAAATGTGGGAGTGTGAATTTCACACCATGAGCCAGGCCCTCCCACATTTACGCCGTTTCCTTAAAACGCGCGAGTACCCTCTCAGTCGTCGGCGACTTCTGAGTCTGCCACAGATGTTCGACGCCATTCGTTCCGGGGACCTCTACGGCTTTGTCGAATGTGATCTGCATGTTCCCGACACTCTCAAGCCACTCTTCGCCCAGTGCCCACCTATTTTCAAGAACACGCTGGTGGGTGGGGATGACATTGGAGACACCATGGGTGCCTATGCTGAGCAACACGAGTGTTTGCCTCGACCTCGACGGATGTTGATTGGCAGTATGTGGGCAGAGAAAATCTTGCTGGGCACTCCGCTACTACAGTGGTACATCAGCCACGGTCTGGAAGTCACGCGCGTGTACCAAATCTTACAGTACGTACCCAACGCCTGTTTTGCGGGGAATGCCGACATCGTCACGTCTGCCCGTCGTCAAGGCGACCAAGATCCGAGTAAGGCCATCATCGGTGAATCGTGGAAATTGACGGGCAATGGCTATTATGGCAAAACGGTCACTAACCAAGATAAGCACGTGAACGTGAATATCTGTACCACCCAACAAGCCCGCAAAAAGGTCAATTCTCCCCTGTTTCGCTCCGTGGAGGTCATCGATGACGACACGTATGAAATCACTTTAGCCAAAAAGACTATCCGTTACAACCTGCCCCTCCAGATTGGATGTATGGTATACCAGGCGGCCAAGCTGAGGATGCTCCAGTTTTTGTATGATTTTATGGGTGTGTATTTTAATCCATCAGACTGGCAACTCATGGAGATGGATACAGACTCTGCTTACATGGCCGTGTCTAATGCGGATTGGGAGTCCTGGTCAAACCCGAGTTACGTGCACAGTATGAGGCGGAACGGGACCAGTGGCTACCTCGACGTGACCATTACCAGTACGACAAGCGGACACCGGGTCTCTTCAAGTTGGAGTGGAGTGGGGATGCCATGATTGCTCTCTCCTCGAAGACGTATTACTGTTACGGTGGAGACCAAAATAAGTTTAGCTGCAAAGGGGTGAACCGGCGCTGGATCCAGCAACGAGACGCCTTCACCTTCTTCTACCCCAAGCGGAAAGTCCTTCCCGATGGCATCAGTACCACTTACCTGGACTTGTGAAACTATGACATTTGATATACTTTTCATGATATGAGTTAAAACTAGTACTGTAAAAAAGTCAGAAGGGTTGCCAGTCCTAAGTGCAGGGCGTGGGTTCGAATCCCACGCTCTCACAGTTTTTTTACACACCACCTGTATTCTTTTGTACATATTCTATACATTCTTGTTCACTTGAATAAAAAAAACAAAAAAAAAACAAAAAACATCACTTGTGTTTTTTCATGAATCTTTTTATTGAACATCAATGAACGTCAGAACAACAACGTCATAACAAAAACAATGAGAACACCGCGCGGTGCATTGAATCAATTAAGTCAACCAGAGAAATGGGGCATGCACATTAAAACGAGAGGCAGTCCAGTCGTATACGAGTACATCACGGTCTTCGGCTTGAGAATAATCATCAAACATTTGTATGATCGTTTGCATAGAATGTCCTCTACTCCGGTGAGTGAGATAAAACACACAGTACTGTCCGCATACACTACTCAAGGGTCCTTGTAATCTTTTAGTATTCCAGCGCCACACTGTAGTAGATACGTCCATGAACTTCACCAAATCGGGATGCAGGGGTGCAAGTCCGTAGTTATCAAAGTATTCGCCTTGGCCTAGGGTGGCCACGTACACAGCCACCCAATGTTCACCGGGTCGAGTACCAGGGTCTGTATTCAGGATGTAGGCTGCTGGGGTGGTTGGGGTGGTGGGAAACACATTGCGTGGAAACACACCTCGAAAGGGTACCCGAGGATCTCGCTGGAGTATGCCCATCAGCTGCTCTGTATCCATGACTCTAGCTGGCGTAGTCACACAGGACGTTTCTTTGCTGATCCACGGTGATGACGTTATCAAACTCGGCGTAGCAAATCACGTTAATGGTATGCATTAGAGGGACGGAGAAACGCAGTTCCAACCGTAAGTTTCCTTTCTTGAGCAAGGCCAGTTGATGATCGTGTTCCAAGGTTGGGGTGAGGTCGAAGGCGAACAAAGTGTACCCACGGCTAAAGTCTCGTCGAGTGATGGTATTTCCTTCGTCCTGATTGTTTTGTCCTGTGGCTGTAAACAGGTTCAGGTAGCTCCGCACATAGTGATGGTTACCAAAATCCGGTTGTAACGGACGGGCTGGAATTTGATGGCCGGCCACGTGCAGTGCCAAAAAGTTGAGGTTGAAATGTTGAAAGTGGAACGGATTCTCATTCCACTGTCCATTGAAACTGGTGTTGGTCACACACGCCAGGGTAAGACGTTTAGGGAGATCCCCTAGAAATAAATTTTCACGATTGGCCATCATCGTACCTGCTGCCACAGAGAACACCTTGGTCTGTACGCGTCGGATGGGGTACAGGGCTGGTTTTTTCGATAAGGCTTCCATGTGACTCACCAACACGCCCTGTTGCAAATCCACCGTACGGACAAACAGGGCTGCATCTTCTATGATGATCTTGTAATTGGGGGCATCTCCATCGGCCATCAAGGCGAAAGTGGATGGGGAACGGATCAACTTGATCTTGATGGATACACCGTTCATCATGTAGCGGTCTTGCAGGAACAGATCGGCGTGCAGTCGTCCCATCATATCGACGGACGTGCTACGGGTTGTCAGCTGCCTGCGATGGCCGAACCCGTTATTGGCAACGGTGACGGCATCCATGGCTCCGGGTGTATCCCTGTAGTGCAGCGAGGCTTGCAAGTGTGTTTTTTGGCATCTTCTCCGTACGACAACAGCGTCTCGATGTAGGCTCGGTACGGGTACGTATTGGTGGACGTACTGATGAGTTTATCGTTCAGACTGATATCCACCTGTTGGAACAAGGAGTGCAGCCAAAGATTCACCGGGCCTACCACCGCATCGTTCGCCATGGGCGTCCCGTCGTTGTCCACTATTTTGGCTTTCACGTACAAGTACGTGTGGGCTAAATCCAGGTAGGCCGTATCTTTGTTTTCAATGGTAAATTCCAGCGGTCCCGTGCCCGTCAGGCTAGCCAGGGGGCGATGTTCTACCCAACGTCCTTCGGCGACACTGGTCTGTGTGGGTGGAATAGTCCACAAATCCAATTCACTGTTGGTAGACGGACACGACTCGGAGTGAATGAATGCCATTATGCGAAGATGTCTCTCTTACCCTTCTTCTTCCGGGGTGTGCGTCGTCGGTGTGTCGGTCGTCGAATGACTCTTCGCTGTGCCCGTGGTTGTCTTTTAAGGGCTTTGGCGATCAAGACGCTGCCTGCTTCTTGGGCCCGTCGTTTCAAGGCTTGTCGGGGTGCCGTTCCTCCCAAGACATCACCGGCCACGCGCAGTCCACTGCGTACCGCTTGTTTACCCACCGCTTTTACTCCCCGTGTCACCAAGGGCAAGAACGTTTTGACGATGCTGCCCAGTATGTTACCCAATCCATGACCTCGTTGCATGCGTGCCCCGCTAAAAATGGGCAAGCTACCTCCCGTTTGTTTCTTGTAGTAGTCGGCATAGCTGGCCGTATGGCACTGGTAAGGCGCGTACATTATACGAAATGAGGAGAACGTGCTTGTCGGAAATGAAGTGTCAGCACCACTTTCCCTCGTTCGAATTCGACCGGGTGTCCCGTGTCATCTCTTATATCCACCGTGATCGTGTTGATATCGGTGTGTCGTACGGGCAGGTAGAGTATGTGGTTGAAACTCTAGGTGACTTGATCGCCATACTTCTTTCTAATGGGTACCACCCGTAACAGAGGTGTGTTCACATCGCCCACAATATGGCTGTCCACTGCGTCCGAGTAGACGTAGAGTCCGTACATACCCACTTTCATATCCATCACAACATCGCCTGTGTCGGTGGTGGGACCCGCGTAGATGTCGTAAGGGAGACCTAACATTTGCTGTAGCCTAGGACTGAGTTCCACACCCACGTTGGGGCTGAGCAGGATACAGGCCTTGTCGTTGTGTGCGTTGACATCGAAGATCACGTGATTCTTGAAGGGATAGGCTTTGACGGGTCTTGAACTATTCGTCACCACCCGTAGAGACTTATAATTCAACAATGTGGTCAGACCCTCTATGAACGCCTTGGGGGTATCGTATTGGCCTTCGGGTAGAGTCAGTCGGTTTACTTTGCCTTCGTAGGTCACCTCGTACCATACTTCTTTGCCTCGCACGTTGTACCACGAGTAAGGGTATTGAATATCCACCAGTCCACATTCCCACCGTCCAGGTAAATGCAACGGTTGCGGTAATTGGGTCACGTACTTGGCCAAGGTGTTGTCAGGAAACACATCGAGCGAACTGTTACTGGGCAACGTGAGGTAAAACATGACGACTGAACTTTCTTGCTTCTGCACCTGGCTTTAACAGGGCTCCCAGGCCTTGGGCGGCTGACCTCGGCGTCGTGATCGTCGCGGTGACTTAGATCTTGGTGGTTGCAGGGGGTGGCGTGGTAAAAGGAGTGAAAAAGTAGGTGCCCGTCGTTGTGGTGTTTTGGGGGGTGACTCCGGTTCCCAAGAAGTTAGTGGTGGTGGTGGTGGTGGTGGTCTACTCGGCGATTGCTGGGTCCGCTGCATAAAGGCCCAACGGTTAGGATTCCCCACCAATTCTTGAGGGGTGTGTGTGTCTTTCAACCCCTGAGCAAAGGCTTCCCAGCCCGGTGGATTAGAGTGTTTGCGAGAGCGCACCGTATCGTTGATCAAATCGGTGATATGAGACCCCGGCACCACTCGGTTTCGAATAAGCAGTTTCCCCTGATCGCTCCAACCCATATCGGGATTCTGTTTCACCCGGTCCAACAATAAACGAGCCTTGGTCTTGAATGCCTTAGGGACACTGGCCAACACTTCCTCTTCCAGCTGAGGTGATGATGGCGGTGTGGGTGCTGGCGCTGCTGGTAGTGGTGCTGGTGGTGTACTACCCTATATTGATCCATAAACGTCTTGTACCGGTTCAGCGTCTGATGGTAGAGTTGAATTTTCTCGTGATCGGGTAGTCGACGTTGCAGTATACTATTCATCTCTTCATCGAGAGACTGGAGTTGTTGCACCGTGGCAGGCACGGGATAGGGTGATTGCAAACTCTGTAACAGTCGAGGTTCCACCAGCATCATTTTTTTCGTATGTTCCATGACGTTAGCGTCCCAAGATGGATCCTACTAACGGTCCCAGTACGGAAGCGGCTAAGGATGCGAGGAGTGCCCCGAGAAATCCACCTCGCTGTAACACCTGTTTCTTTTGCTTTAAACTGCCCGTTTTCTTCATCAGCGTTTGGAGACCCGTCTTGTGCCGTTGCAATTTCCCTTTCTGCAGGGGACTGAGAGGAACATTCCCTTTTAACACATTATGAGCGACTTCACACAAACACCGTACCAATTCTGCGTCCGCGCCGCGCACCAGGGCCCGGCCCACCTCCGGTGGCGCGCTGCGTAATACGCGGAGGGCCGGCGCGTGCTTCCGTATCCGTGCAGACATGATGAGGAAGTGAATGCTAGAGGGGTTGTGTCTTCTTCTTTTATTTGGGTGTGTACACCGTCTGGAACTCTCCGGGAAAAATGTGGGTGCGCAATCGAAGTGCCGAGGGTGTTCCTTGTTTCAAGTCGATGAGCAGATACCCGTGGGCCCCTTGGGTGGCATCTTCAAAGGCTTCCCGCACAAAGGCCGTGTTTTTAGGGTACATCTGTTTCGCCAGGTGCATAATTTGTGATGCGTCTCTGGGTTTTTGAACAAGACCACATACTGAGCATTCAAACTGATGTTCCTGTGCTCTTTGTCCTTACTGAAGAGATTCTGGTCGATGTAGATGATGCTCAACCGACGATGATGGCTCCCTTTCGTAAAGAGACGCGTCACCCGACTGTCCGTTTCGGTCATCAGATCGTCTACCACGACCAACGTGTCTTCTGGGGTATCCTCTGGGGTAATCCTTCCACCAAGGTGAGTCCAGGGATGCGTGCCAGTTCCTCGTACGCAGGCTGCCAAGCTCCATAACACCACAGGATGCGAGCCACGGGTGGTGAAATGAGGGCTGACCCGTGTTGGATGAGCCGTTGAACGAAGTGTGTTTTTCCCGACCCGGTCGGTCCAGCGATGAGACACGTAAAGGGATGCTGCCATAGAGGATCCATAGGGTTTTATTTGGTGATTTGCGCCCAGCGTTCAGAGGCCCACCACCGTTGTCGTGGATCCCACCGGGGGTCGTAGTCGTGCGGATACCGTTGCCGTGGTAAACGTGGTACTAGTCCCACTCTAGGTGTTAGCGTCGTGGTGGTGGTGGTGGTGGTGGGAGTCCTATGTTGCCGTGGTTTTGCCCTGGGGGCTGTGGAAGATGATGCGGGTGGTACGCTTCTGAGGGTAGGACTAGGCAGGTACACGGGGGGACCCCGGGTGAAGTTCCGTAGAGGTGGCGGAGGACTAGACCGCGTAGTGGGCTGGGTTGTAGAACGTGGTGATCTGGTAATGTTCCGCAGCGTAGTAGGAAAGGGTGTGGTGGTGGTGGTGGTGGTGGTGGTGTTGGGTGATTGCACTTGACGTTGGGGGGCAGGACTTGGACGAATGGAGGGTAGGTTGAAACAGGATATCAGGTACGCCAAATCGTAGAAGACTCCTCCAAATAAGGTACCCAGAAGCACTAGTAGACACACGACGGTACCGACTTGTCCTTTTCGAGTCCGCAGCAGTAAGGGCAGATGTGCACTATCCATGGTACAACCCTAGACTGAAGGCTGTAGGCGATGTGAGGTAGAATTTATAGCCGTTTCATGTCACGGGCTGAGACCCAGGAATTAAACGAACTGGGCCAACCTTGCCATTTGACGAAATGATAGGGGATACCACGTCGACGTTCCGTTTTCAAATTTTTTTCCACCGTGTAGTAGTCTTTCCGTGTTTTTACAACCGGTTGTAATTCTGCCTCGTAAAACGTGCCTTGCAGTGTTTCTCCTTGTAGATCTTCCAGTTGATAGACGTGTGAGTTTCGAGGGCTATGGCGAACGATGCTCGTCACTCCAGTTGGGCAAGTAACTTTTCTCAAATTGCCCTTTCACTTTACTGATCCGTACCACATCCCCGCGTTTGTATCGGGGTGACGTGAGTGGACTTGGTTCTATCGAGTACAGCGTACGGCGCACTTGATGCTCGTTGCGTTCCGTCACATCGAGGGGAGCCTGCTGGATACTGCGATGATAGGCTCGATTGTACCCTTGGACCAGTGGAGGTAGCACATCGATGTACCGTCGGGTGTTTTTGGCGGTAAAATCGTTCCACCACAGAGGCTTTGGTCTCGTTGTACGTATGGAAGAAAAACACCTTCTGTTTCTTAGGAAAGGCTTGAAAGTGCCGGTTGAGAAATTCTGTGCCTTCATCCGTTTGCAAATAGAGGGGTTTGCGACCCGTCTTGAAAATCTGCTGGAACGCTCGTACCAGATTCTCTCCTGTTTTGGTCCGGATGGGTAGCACCCACGCGTACTTGGATAAAATATCGATACAGGTCAACATGTACCGATGTCCATCATTGTGGGCAGCAAATCGACTCATATCGACCAAATCGGCCTGCCATTGTGCGTCTACACCTCCCACGATGACTCGGTTACGGCGAAAATGTCGTCGGGCTGCTCGATGTAAGCTATAAGTGTCTTGGGTTTTTAACCATGCTCGAACTTCAGTTCGACTGATGCCTTGGGAATGTGCAGCTCGAGCGAGCGCTCCCACAGCGCTATAAGCGGCTGGACTGGTTGGGTTGTAATACAAATCTGTTAACACCTTGTTCACAGTCTTACGCCACGTGGATTCCGGCCGGCCGGCCTTGTGGGTACTCCACTGGCTGCCCTGTCGGATTCCCTTTCGGGTCCCCCTCTGCGTACCCCTGTGGGTACTCCTCTGGGTTGCGCTGTTGTGTGTTCGCTTCATGAGTAGACACTGACACTCTAGCCTGTGTGCACCCTATAGATATAGTACTTCATCGACAATGGGGATTACTTTTTCCAAGGCCGTCCATAGATCAGGGTCCAGGGTAAAACCACCTTCGTTCAGACAGAGGAGTCGAGCAAAAAAGGCATCGCGAAAAATGTAGACGTCGTCACACAGGTGAATGCTATCACCGTCGAGGTCGCCCGAGGTCCGGTGACAAAGAGACGCGCGCTTTGGGTTCAGACGTACACCAACACCTACGTCCGCTATCGATGAGGTCCACTCGTTTGGGGTACAACAATAGGGTGCAGCCAGGTGTAAGAGTCCGGGTAGCCACAGAGTTCGCGTCGAGGTGCAGTAAGTCGTGGACGTCGGGGATAATAGTTTTCAGCGCCTGCCATAATGCAGGACGGAGTGTGATATGGGGACCACCACGCTGTTCTAACCGGGGAAAAAAAGAATCATCTCTACCACTTCGTAGGTAGACACCCACTCTCACGTGCATGAAATCGACTTCGGGCTCTTTTCCCTGTAACAACCGTGTCAATAGAGTCCACCCTGCTAGGGTTAAACATAGCTTCACCTCTCGGGGTTGATCTTCGATGAGCTGCAGGTGATTGTCATGGACGATCAGGGTGACGTGGGTGGTCAGTTGGAACAACGCAAGCTCTCCATCTGCTCCGTGCGCTCCCATGGTGGTGAATGACAAAACACCGACTAGGGAGGCCTGTATATATCGCTGTGCAGGGGCTTATACTACACCCTGTGAGTGCCTAGTGGACTAACCTATACTCCCTGCAAAATAAGGGGTTGGGTAATTTTTTATACTATAATGTGCCCCAATGGGTATAATTAACTCCTAGTCCGTAGCCGTACACGTTACAGTTTTTTCATTTGTTCGTGTCTCTCTATCCTAATCCGTACCCGTACACGTTCTGGTTTTATTTTTCCGT